>JAGXCT010035191.1:17835-61485 GCA_022495035.1 Philopotamus ludificatus
TATGTGAATTCCTGGACGGCCTCGAAGCTGTACTCTTCGACTCTCAGGGGTTCAATGGTGCGTCGTTGGCATATGGACATGTATTTTGTCCTGGACTCGTAAATCCTTAGTCCCATTATGACCTCTTTGAGAGTCGCTCGAGATTTGGACACAATGTCTCCCTCGTCGTACATGACCGTTACGGTATAAGCTGAAAAAACGGCAGATTTAATCGGGTTCGTATCGTAATGAAAACAAATTTGTGGTAATAAGCATTTTATTGAATTTGTTTTTATGAGGTTTTAATCAAATGTTAAAACAATTGACAATATATCTTATACTATTAATACTTTATTATTTAAAATCCCGCAGAATTAGGAACAATTATCAAAAAATAAAGCAATTATTTCACTACGAGTTCTACATGGAAAGAAAGAGAAAAAAAAAACGACGACAAAAACTTGTGCCTAACAAATTAAAAATTAAGTATTTTAATGTAAAAGGTGTCCGATAAAATTTATAAACATCAAATTTGATACATTTTTAAATTTGGTCTAGAGATAATATTTATTCGCTCCGACGAAAGCGGATAATTGTGATAAAATTACCAAGTGCCATTTTTTTTTTTATTATGATAAACGAAGAAAAATACGCTGACATTTGCCGAGATAACAGAAATATGTTTAAAAAAAAAAACAAATTTATTCTAGACAATCTAGAGACATCTACGCGCGTCGTAAAAATAATATTTACGCCGATTTTTAGCACGCTAAACATTTTGTTATCCGGAATTTAATTCCGAATTTATTTCTAACGATTTTCTATACAAAATAAAATTTAAAACTAAACGTCCGAACTAGAGATAAGCACATCGACGTTATTAACCAACAAAATAGAAGCGATTAAATCCGTAAACTGAACATCATTGTATAATACGATAATAGCACTCGGTAAACGTGCGTCCGACGCACGCTCTGCCCCTAAACAACATGACACGAGATACATTTTAGATTAAAAATGGAATAATAAGACGTATTAGCTAATTCAAACGAATCGATCAATTCAGGGATCCAACAAATAAACGTAGATTATGAGGTAACACAATGTTATAGTGTGAGTACGTCGAGTGCTCGATTACGTCCCACCGTAGGTTAACATTTAATATAATAATTAATATATTTACATTATCGTACTGAGAGAAGAAGAGATATGTAATTTGAAATATTATATTTAAAACGCGAACGCTACGTAATACAAATAAAACGCGATATTATAACATTTTACGTCATCACAATAGAAAAATAATATATGTCGATAAGATAACAATCTAGTATTTTAAAATGCCGACTACTAAATATTCCATATATATATTTATACATATACAGCTGTCTCGGACTTGCGGATTTTCAGCGAGTTTCATCGACATCATTTTACTCGAGACGATCCGAGCCGTGTATACGTTTTATTATTCGTACAATTTTTATTCATTTGATAAACTAAAATAATAAATTGTCGCTGATTTTCAGGTCGCATTTCATCACAGTTGTGCTCCAATAATTTTTTAGAATCAACAGCACGTAAAACGATTTTGGTAATAAAAAAGTGCGGCTATTCCGCATAATTTACAAAAATATATATACTCGTCGGATTACATATTGAGAGGTACACGTTTATTGCTCTTCGAAAAATATAATTTACGTAACTATCGCTTTGACTAAGTATCGGGGCTTCGAATCACGGATCGAAAACCGGAACTGAACCGCAAAAAAAATATCGGTTTATATCGGTTCGGTGCCGATAACAACAATTAAAAAATAATCGCTTAAAGCCGGCGGCGGATTTAGCACTTTTAGAATTTTGAGGCCCCGTCTAAATATTTTTACTCTGGTAATACTGCTGAGGCCCCAAGTGTGCGCTTAGTGCGTCCAGGTAAAAAAATTCAATATAAATATAAATAATTATTCTGAGCTAGCGGTGGATTTAGCGCTTGAGCGCAATTCAATTTTGAGGCCCCTAGTCTAAATATTTTCACAGTTTTTACTAATACGTAAGTAATACTGCTAAAGCCCCCTGAATCTGTGGGGCCCCCAACGCGCGCTTAGTGCGCCTTTAAAGAAATCCGTCACTGCTCAAAGCTGAACCGAAAAAAAAAACCTTATTTATTTTTAGGTTCAGTATTTTGAGGCCCCCGTTTTGTTACTCTGGTAATACTGCTTAACTATTCATTATTTTTCATTATGAGAGCTGAACTTGAGGCCCTTTGAATTTATGAGGCCCCAGGCGAGCGACTAGTGCGCTTGGGGCCTCAAAAATTATTTACAGAGCTGAACCGAAAACCCTTATTGACATCGATTCGATACAAATCATTATTTTTTCCGAAACCGTACCGATTTTATTGATAATAGTTCGAAGCCCTGTTAAAAATATACAATCAAAGCAAAACTATGGTTAAGCTTTGGTTCTATCGATATATATTCCCGGACCTACCACCATTAGGTTACATTGTTAATTTAAAAAAGTCTGAATAAGCGAAAAAAAAAAAAACTAATCATTCAACGGACTATATCTAGCCCTCTCATCGGTTCCGAGAAAAATGCTATATTCTAATCAATGATTTTAAGTAATTTAAAATTGCGTGATTACGAGATTGTGATTCGTATTCAGGTCTACAGTAGAACTCCGATAAAACACGTTTCAATGTTATTTAGTTGGAAAAATAATAAAAACACTCTCCACCACGCCAGATCACCGAAGATGTGGACGATCGACGACATGCTCGAATGACTGTGAATGTTACATTTCGGCCTAATTTAACGACTTGACGTTATCACCGCAATCCTGGCAATACGTCGCTCTTTCATATATTTTTTAGGAATTTAATAACAAGACAAAATACATGCCCATATGCCAAGGACGAAACCTTGAACCCTGTGAGTCGTAGAGTACAGCTTCGAGGCCGTCCAGGAATTCACATATCTCGGCTCACTTATTACGAATAATAATGAAACGAATTCGGAAGGACGAAGAAGAACCATGCTGAAAAACCGGTGCTACTTTCAACTCCTCTCAAAGAAGACCAAAGTCAAGCACTACAAAACCCTCATCAGGCCCGTCTTAACATAATACGCCGACAAAACAAGATGAGCAACAACTGACATTTCCAGCGATTTGAAGCAATGATGAGCTGTATTGACTATAACAGGGATCACAGGATCACAGCTGTCGCCAGTGACCAGATGCAGACAGTCAGCCACCAAAAAAGGCTTATGGTTAATAAACCTTGCTGCTTCCGGAGGAAAGGAAGACTAAGACTGAGGTGGTTGGACTGTGTACAGATGGACACGTACTGAAACAGACCGAATAAAATGGAGAAGGGTGTTGGATGAGGCCAGGAGTCTACAATAAACGTCGTTCTTTATAATAATAACAAGAAAGCAATTAATCGTAGTTCTACTGTGTATCGAAGAAGCGCTAAGTTGCATTGTATAAGAGGGAACTCTGCGGCCATTGCCGCTAAAAAATTAAATCTAAAATCAATTGGTAATACAAACGCTCAGTAGAGTCCCATGACAAGTTAGCTCAGATAACCACCATTGGCACGGCCGATAAAAAACGAGGGATGGAATCAAAAGAGGCTGCAGGTGCGAATTTTCATAATCATAACTTTAATAATAATTCAAAGAATTACAACGGTTTGATAAACGGGACTCTACCACAATACAAAAAATATATATATATAAAAAAAAAAAAACTCTATGTACATATCATATTTAACAACATAAATCATATAATAATCAAATTGTTGACCAGAAAGATAACAAAATTCTCCCGTAACAAAAAAAAAAAAATAATAATAAACACATACGTAATACAAAACATAGATTTCAGTTCGAGCGTAATCGTTGCATTATACAGCATCGCACCATTTACAATTTGATAGAATTTTTTATCTATTTTATAAATTGTCACAAAATATATTATTCACTCGTCTGAAAATAGTCAAGGCTCTAGATAAACTATTAAACTCCAATTTAAAAACTAATTCAACAGCAGCATCATATAATTTCAAACAAAACGTAAAAAAATTCAAGAAAAAAAAAAAAAAAACGACAAATTTAAATATTGCTTATGTAATCATATATATAATTTTTATATACATACATTGAAATAGTATTAGTAATGTGTTAGTCCAAATAAATTATTCAATACATCTAATATCCATACTCAATTTAATCATTCGAAAATTTCTAAGGCAACTTAATTTATTTAGATATACAAATTTTGGTAAATATCTGGAGGTTTAATAAACTTCATTTATATAATACCATTAATAAAAAAAAATTATATTATATATATATATATATACATTAATAACGTTAAAAAAAAATAATTGTTATTAATATTTTTCATCGAGGAATTTAAACGATAAACTATATCATAATTGTCCATAACTAAATAATGTGCAGTACACCAAGTATAAATGTTATTAAACAATAAACAGGGAAAACGCAAAATTAACAATATGCATCGTTTACTCTTCGTCTGTTTCGCCGTCGCTCGAAAAGTCCTGTATTTGAGATGAAAACCTCGGCGGATATGGCCCGCTCGTTTGACTGAAACGAGAAGAAAATTATGTAAATTAAATATCGTCGGAGAGCAAACGCGTCGATATTCACGTATATTTGACTTACGCAATTCTTCGATAGTGATTTAACCATTCTTCCAACATTTGAGCGACGAGCAATGGCCTCTGTCTAGTCCGTTGCCTTGCGACTAATAATCCGCCCTCGGTACTACACGTCTGCATCCATTGCTGCAGTATAGTCTCTTCATGTCCTATCTGAAATTTAAAACGATTAAATTATTCCATTCTTTTAAAATTACAGGGGAACCTCAGTCCATCGAGGCCATATAACTCGGCAATATCATCATCATCATTTGCCAGTCACAAGGCTCTCACTCGCTGAGGGCATGGACTTTACCAAACTCTCGCATGGTAGTTGAGGCCAAAGGAACCTGAGTCTCACACGTGACGTGAGGGCTCCCCTTTCGTGTCCATACCGCTGGGACCCGAGCCGTCTTGGTATGCGGTTTTTTGTAAAGAGTTTCCCTCTCTTGGCCATTGCTGGCATTGGACGTACATCTTCTACCATGTTGGTATCGGATTTTACCCTCTCGACTGTGTCCAGGCAAGTAAGAGGGGGTTTGACTCAGTATTCGTTTGTTCTCTTCTTTAAGACGTTATCTGCTTTTAACGAGTCACGAGTGACAAGTAGCGAGCGACTACGACCACACACACACACACACCTATATAGATATACACAGGCATACATATGCACATCTGCCCAAAACGAGTCTCAAGTAGCCGGTCGTAAGTGATTATTAGCCCTGTCGCGCAATAGCAATCCTTTCATCATGGGGAAGACCTGCTCAGAGAGAAAGGAGGAAGAGGAGCGAAAGTATCGAGACTAGACCAATTATTAGTCAAAATATTAGGGTTTTCCTTCTCAATATATGTCTGGAGAAGTCGCAAATAATCAATACCACACGGAGGTCACTATGCGATCTCCAGCAGAGACCACGTCCGTCCCAACCCTGATGCCAGGACTGTGACGGTCGTCCCTCTTCGAATAAGGGTAAGGTCGCCAGCCATAAGTTCGGGATCTGATCTGTCAATGCGCGGATTGTAACAATAATAATCAGACGAGGCTATGGTTCAATTCGTATTTAATTCACAGTCTGATCGGGTGCTACGGGCACCTCCTATAGCACACACGTCACAAAACTGGCCTGGCTCCTCATAGTTCCGTGAAAAATACGAAACCATGATTGTGCCAACCCACCATCGCTGCCCCGTCCAATACCGACACGCGACAACACTCGTCTCCTAAATAATTAATCTAACAACGCAATTTACTATTAATAATTAAATATAGTAAACTCCCCTATAACGTACGCTCCTATAACGTTCCCCCCTATAACGTTTGCGGCGGTTTTTTCCTATAACGTTGATCCCTCTTACAATGTAAATTTTATAAAATGTCACGTTGATCTTCCCTGCCCGCAAGTTGCGAGAAGATTACGTCAGCCAAAATACGAAAGGATATCGCTCATCGCGCAAGTCGAAAATTGAAAAACCTTAACCCCCTATAACATCCCTCTCTATAACGTGGAACCTATCTTGACGTTATAGGAGGGTTTACTGTGCAGCGGAACCCCATTCCATCATTTTTAAAGGATTTTAAAAAAAACCAATAAGTACGAGCAAAAATCACTCAGGCAGTGGCGGATTTCTCCTTAAGGTACGTTTCCGAACTGCATGCCAACGCCGAAGTAATATCAACGGAGAAAAAATAATACGATAGTTCCATTGAAAAATTTATGTCGCAAAAACGAAGAATAGAATTATTGTATAAATAATAATAAAATTCATTAAAAAAAAACTGTATTTTTTTTCCACATTCAGCACACCCAACATCAACACCACCGTACGCCCCTGATATATATGTCAAGTTAAACGCAGTTCATCATATTTGCTTATGCCGTCGTGGCAGTCGCATCTCCGTGATTTTCTCGTACCAGAGATTCGTCTCTGGGATCTTATATCTTCATCTCGTACCAAAGGAATCTCTGAGATCATCAATGTATTTATCTCGTACCAGAGATTCGTCTCTAGGACCATCTTATACCTACATTTAATTTGTCTGTAAATAGAATGATCCAGAGTTGGGCTTCACAAAAAACCTTTATTAGCTAAGTTTCAAAAACACGTTCAATATAATTGAACTCAATTATTAAAAACCAAAAAAAAATGATTTTTAGAAACACATTTGGCGTGGCAGAAGATCAGTATTAATATTCCGTGATGGAATTTTAATTTCTGTTTTTTTTTGTTATTTTAGAAGATATAACTTATGCCATTGTTTGACAACACAATTGAAAAATTTTATACAGGTTTATGGAGGTTGGAGTTCCTCGTCACAAATCCCATAAAACAACTACATGGAAAGACGATCAGTTTCCATGTTTTCCCTTGGCCTGGACAATTTTAATCTGAAGAATGGACTAAAACCCCACAAGAGACTATCGATCACTGGCTTTTTGGCTACCTACTCTCATGGGCAAGATACCATGGAAGCGATAAGAAGTACATAATAAGCACAGACCTTAAACACCCTCCCCAGCCAGGATGAAATCAAGAAAACCCCCATGGTCTTCAGCCACTCAGGTTATACTAGCCCAGAATCCGATATCAATATGGTGGAAAAGATGGAAGGACATTAGAGAACAAGTGTATCATAATAGATTCAACCAGCCCTCCAACCTGGTTCCTCCTATCGAAGAAAAAAATGGTGCTGACTTGCTGATGTGTGATGAACTCGTGGCTGAAGAAACTCGACAATCATTAAATTTCACATTCTTCTGGAATTTCAAGGGCATCTTTAAAAATCTCAACTTACACAAAGGATCAGGCCAAGTGTTTTAAACAAAGCGCTGATCTAACGGTAGTTTTGAGAGCGATAATCCCATTAGAGTTCCTCGGATGTAGAAAATTACAGTATTTTATGACATATATTCATGACAAGAACTATCAATCGGGCTAATATGTATCACGGACCAATTTAAAAATAAAATATTATTCCTTACCTCATCACAGTTAAGAAAATGTACTGGTAGTAATTTTCCGTCGGAATCAGTCAATGGGAGAAAAATTTCATCTTGGCCGTCTTCATCCTCTTCGCGTGTATTACTCGGTCTTGAAACAAATTACATTTAAAATAACGCAATCGATAAACATCGATAATAGATGAATCAAATTTACCTGCAGATGTATCCGGCGGTATTTCCCGATGCTTGGGAATAAGGTTCGATGGGGACGAGCGCCGAGAAATGTCCTCTCGTGTAACCAAGACAAATGGGCGATTTAGAACAAAAGGTATGGTCCCAAAGAAGCGGTAAATAAACACCTTGAAAACAAGCATATCCGAGAGCTTCGCCTCGGAAAGAATTAACAATATCTACGGCGTATATGATGAGGGGGCGGCGAGTGACGTGAGCCAACGCCCAGACGTGCAATTGATGTAGCGATCGTCCCTGCTGACCGGCGGCGTGCAAAGCTCGCGACCAATCGGCTTCGAGTTGCAGATCGTCGGGCACGTATCCCACTTGCGCCGCTTGTAAACATTCATGCTCTCTCCATCTCGGATAAAATCTAAAATCGTACAATCAATCGCCGTCTTTCATAATCATAATCGAATACGGACATGCCAACACTTACACTCTCGCCGCGTGATGCAGCGAATCGGCCAACGCTCGCCTCAGCGTGTTATCTCTATCGAAAACACCCCACGTGGCTTGCAATACGGCATCGAGCAAACAATCGCCAGCCGAACGATTCCACAACGCATACAAACGAGAGCCTAAAAAATATGCATTACATTAGCAAATTGCGATAATAATAAATTATTATACGATTTACCTAGTCTCATAGTCAATTCGAGGCTCCAATTGATAACGGCGGCGTCCTCGCTTAATTGTTGTTGGGCGTCACGATCGAGCAGCTCCTCAAACATTTGATCTTGAATCGCCTGCGGTAATTCTTCCACATCTATCGAGATAAACACGGGTTAACACGGAATTGATATTGCGAATTTATTACGATGTTCAATATATTTACCTGCAGGTAGACAAAATGTTGTTATGTCGTGTAAATAGCGGCACGGAAAACCTTTTTTGTGTCTTATGTTTGAAGCGACGTGTCTTCGGATCGCAGTAGCCAGATCTGGTGCTACGTATGAGGGTGCACGTTTTATTCCGGAGCCACCGCCTGAGATTCTCGATAACAACGAAGAGAGGATATCATCCCTTTGGAATCTTAAATAAAATAATAAATGATAATTTTATGAATATAGATGGCATCAAGAGCAACAATAATTAGATGCATAATCCAGCATTATGTCGATTAGTGAGTAACGACTAGAGGAACTATCATTGTTTTCAAGCGATTGGGAGAGTCACAATAATCCAGCTATGAATAATATTAACACTTTAACATCCGCTTACGCCACGTTGGCGTCCTGTCTCAGCCAACTGTTATTTACCGCTAACTACGCATACTTTAGATTATGAAACAATAGAAATCTCAAAGTATGAACATTTTATGGACAAAGTGTGAACATTTTTCCAACATAAAATATTTTTTTGAGATTCGGTTCTCCAAAATGTTTACGAACACGTAAGTATCAGGCGTAAGTTTTAGGCGAAATCGTGCAGTCGGTAAAGTGTTAATAATAAACATTCAAAACGAGGATGTGATACGCACCTAATTGCTAAATGAACTAATGTATAACCGGAATCAAATGCAGAAGCTCTATTCAAAAGAGCAACCTCGGAGGAAGTTAATTGCCTAGCAGGATCTCCGCCATTAGAGAGATATTGTTCAACTGGTACTATATCACCATCAACGACACCTGCAAAAAAAATATATATTTTTACATTGTAAGAAATAAAAAATTACCTTATCAGGGTTAAAAATATGGACAAATCGAGCCATAAATAATTTCCACTAGAACATAACTATTGCATTATTATCTCTGCGAGACAAGTTTCGACTTTGTGATCCATTTCTTTGACTAGAATGCGTTTCCGAACCCAGTGCAGTCGACGAGATGAACGACTGAGAATGATCGCTACCTACATTACGTATATGCCTTGCCTGGAGACAACAATACTCAGCAGAATGAAACCGATTCTGTCTCGTTACCTAAAATCACCTAAAATACTTATAAATCACCATATCACGTTCTGCGTAGTATCTCACGCAAATATACACGTAATGTAGGTAGCAATCATTCGCAGTCGCTCACGACGACGGTGCAGGGTTTGGCAATGCACCTTAACGGTTCGTTATGATTATGTGACGTTGACGATAGACAAGTAAATGATCCAATGGCTTTCTGAGGCATAAGATATCCAGATATGTAAAATCTGGACATCCTCGCCATAAATAAAGCTGATGAACGCCTCATGATTGGAGTGACTCGACATTAATATTTGAACAGGAAAGCAATAATCTGTTAAAACTGGTTCACATACAACGCTCTCCAAGCATATTATATGCTTGCCAGCCCTGGCTCTTCCAGAAAACTTGGTTAGAAACACTTCTTAATGTCTCTGTCATCAGTAATTGGTGTAGAGATACGAATATCCCGAGCCACATTACCACTCCCGACAAACTTGCCGGTCCTGTAGGTCTCAGGCCATAATGGCAACGAGGAACTTCTTTCGGATGGAAGCAATGCCATACCTGACGGCTATATCAGACTATCGTTATGGTGTGTGATGTTGGCCTAGCGGCTCAAAGAGGGGACCACCCCTCTGGTAAGGCTAGTGGATCTACCTGACCCAGGATTACATAGCCATCTAATATTGTTCTTGAGGTGTTCCGAAAGGACGGAGGCAATTCCAACAACGAAGAATGGCAAAATAAAAGCCATACGAAATCATCATCACCATCATTCAAGACCTACTGATGAAGAAGGAGGGAATAAATGAAGTCAGGTAATATAATGATGATGAACGGATTGAGAGCTCCAGAACTGTTCCAGCTCGCCAAAAAGAGATAATTATATGGAGAGAAAGACATGTAGGTCACCTACGTCTGAAAACAGACGAAGCACCCGAGGAAGATCTCTGTGATGCTCATTCTTTTTCTCATCCAAAAATAGCAAACAAAACGAAACAGTTAACCCTTTGTCGTCTTTGTCTACCAAAGCTACAGCCAGAACTACCACAACCACATTTCTGCAATGACGCATGTAAAGGATCGCCGACGTACTGATCAGCATTACTACCATCCTTATCCTTATACATATCTTTAACATCGGCGTACTCGATAAAAGTACGTACTCGTACTTAGACAAAATTTATGGATTAATTTGGATTCGATGTTTGCCCTTCCTAGGTTTTTTTAATACGGGTCAGATCGTCAGTCGTTAGCACACAGTTGATATGTGGCGTAGGTAAGCCTACGTAACAATATCATTTACAAAAATGGTCATATTATTTGTTAAAATGCTGAATAAAATGGAAAATAATTTAGAGAAGAAAGATATACGATCATATTTTCACAAAAATTGCGCTAAATTTAATGAAAAACCATGAAATTACGTAAAAAAAATAATTATGAATTAATTTTATAACGTCTACGTCGTCCTTTTTTAACTGGGAGTTTCGGAAACGTACCTCTAACATAAAAAGCGAAGCAGAAATCATTGTAGATGATCGTGAATGAATATTTATCAATAAAATTGTAATAATAGTAATATTAAATAACATACCTAAGCACGCCTGAAGCCATGCCCAATCTGTTTGTCTATGTCTAGTCAGTCGTCTATTATTTGTCTGATCTAGATCATGAACGGGACTATTTTGCTTTGCTGAAAAATTAAAAAAGGATATAAATAAATAAATTCAAATAAAACGCAAATCATTCCGCACAAGATCGACGACTCACCAAACTGTGACCTAGAATTATGTTTTGTACTTTGTTTAATATCTATAGAATCGTATCCACTAATAATTTGGTCTCTATCCGGTGTTGTGTTCTGTGGACTCGTGGCGTATTGCCTGGAAGAATTTTTTTGACATTCACACATGGAGCATTTCACGGCTTTCGGCCAATTTTCGAACGTACACCTCTAAAAAAAAAATAATAATATATTAATAACGTCGCAAACGATACATTATTAGAGTGTACAATAATATTTACCGCACACATCCATTTATTCGGCACGTTTTCAGATGCGATCGGTGGATTATCAATTTCGTTACTGCTGTCCGGCCGAGCGGCCACATCGACGTCGGGAGATATACTTAAGGGTGCTATGTGTTCATGAATATTATCTACGTTCACTTCTTTAACTGAAATCGTTGATAATTTTTAATATTTTCAACGTTTTTTTCTTTTAGTAATTCGATTATATTTACCCCGATGAGCTCCACACTTTCGACATATAATACACGGAGGTTTTCTAGAGGGATTTACGCAACTGCATGACTGGCACGTCCAAGCCTGTCCATGGGACAGCTCGAGATCGTCACACTCGACCGACGGTATAATTGAAGAATTTTCAGACAAACATTCGTCGGCATCTCGCAATCGAAAGATATCTTCATTTACTAAAGGTTTTATTGCTCGACACATGGTACACTGAAAAATAATAATAATTCAGCAATGCTATTCAAATATACAAACGTTAAACCTAACCTTTTCTTTATGCAATTTATTTAACGCGACACGTACCATAATCACTGGTCCCGTACGGGACCGTAGGCCATTGAACGACACAAATCCGCGGTCCCGTACGGGACTACTGGGCGTTTAATACGATTATTTCATTAAAATTCAGCAATATCGGAATTAAGACCATTAAATCCAGGGGTGTGTGAAACACGGTTGCACAAGCGTTCGAAAATTTGAATCGGCAATCAATCGAATTATGGAAACTCTACAAGATTTTCATCAATCATTTGATGATGATATTTAAATTTCAGAAAAGAGAAATGCAAAATATAGTTGAAAAACATTGACGGTGTCGTTTATTTTTCGAATCGAGTAGAAAACAGACCAGCGGGGCATATACAGGCCTGCCCCAAACAGAGCTTTACGCAGCAAACGAAAAGCGACCTTCTGTATACGATAATAGAGAGTTTTTCTCTTCACCACCACTGACTGACAAACACTCTTTCGCGTTTGAACCAACAGCTAAACTGAGGCTTACGACCACGTATCCAGGGGACAGTTAGAAACCTGCCCCGAACAGACTTAAGGTGCGTTTCCGAACCCCCGCGCCGTCGACATGATGAGTAGCTTCAAGTGCGCACTGCCCACTGCGCACTTAAAAGTAACAATTACACTCAATGTAGGTAGCGATCATTTGCCGTCGCTCATCGCGTCAAAAGTGCGCGGAGTTCTAAAACGCACCTTTACGCAGCAAACAAAATGCGACCTTCTTTATAAGGTAATACGGAACTCTTCTCTTAACCTATACTGCCTGACAAACACTCGTTCACGTTGGACGAACAGCTAAACTGAGGCTTGCGACCTTGTGTCTAGGGGGCAGGTAGAAACCTGCCCCAAACAGACCTACGCAGCAAACAAAATGCTGCGACCTTCTGTATACAGTAATACAGAACTGTTTTCCTTACTTCCACTACCTAGCCAAACAACAACACTCGTTCGCGTCAAAACCTAGCAACCATGTGACCGGGGCGGATAGAAGAATGCCCAAACACATACGAATACGGTTCTGTTAGCATATTTTAGCTAATTTTTTTTTTGTTAAAAGAAATGTGTGTGGGGCAGTGCCCCGGTTGCCCCTAAGGACAAACCGCCCCTGATTAGACCCATGCTGAAAATCACTATTAGCCTGAATCTGAAGTCGGACATCGTTTTGTAAATAATATGCATGAAAATTTAATGAGTTTCTACTTGATCAGATGCTAGATAACGAAGACTTAATTTAAATCAATTTAGCGAACATCCGCTCAGATGAAAGCAGTAACGAGGATGTAGATGAACTACCACTTAGAGCCGAAACAATTAAAGCAATAAAGATGTCAAAACATCTGGAAAACGGATTGAATTTCAACAAAATTTTAAGGTAAATTGAGGTTCAACGATTAATATTACAAAACTGAAACTATGCCTATGGAGATCCGTCTCCAAACTCTGCAGTGCTACGTGTGGTCTGTATTTCTGTATCAGACATGGACGATGCTGGTAGGGAACAATTTCTTTTCTATTGTGGTGCTACCAAGAATGTTGAAGATTCCATGAACGGAACGCATCTAGAATAGAACTGTACTTCAATTTCTTCACAGGGAGCGGAAGCTTTTAAGTCTTCAGATATAGCTTTTAAGAGTTGGGCCGCCATTGTTTCTGGAGCTCAGTCAATAAAGATTTTTATGACGATGCCTTTGCACTGTTCTTTTTAAGAGATTCATCATCTACGTCCAGGTCTATCCGATCTTTGAGAAACAGACGTTTTTACAATTAATTTGAACTAGATAATCATTATATTTACAGACGATAATGGATGTTTAAATGGCCGATAATTCGGCAGAGTGTGGAGTTGTCAATCTCAAGCGATCCCGATTAATAATTCTAACTGTCTAGGGTTCTGGCTACCTAAAATAATAAATCTGAGTCCTGCAATGTTGGGGTGGAAGCCACTAGACACAATTGAAGTCACAGAACCGATTTTTTCGCGCGTCTATTTACTTCTGACGCCTTTGAAATGTGGTGGTGGTGGTGACGCCTCCTGAGAATACCATGGACCGCTCAACGCATCTGTCCTAAAAGAAGACCGACTTTCTATCATATCTCTCAAGAGGATTATTCGATACTTTGGGCATCTCTCCAGAAGAAACAATAGCCTGGAGAAGCTTGTCGCCCTTGGAAACGTACAAGAACGACCAAGTGAAGACCGTCACAGACTCCACCGTAGTATCTGTGAATGTAAAGGATCCTGGAGAGACAAAATCAAGAAGATTCGGAACAAGAATGGTCACGATCCTCAGACATGAAGGTGCCGACTAAAGAAGATTTACTACTGACACTCGGCTCTCATATTCGGTAATTTTCGCCCAACTCGGCAGTTCAGCAGTTCGCATTTCAACAGCCAAAGGGTTAAAAATGAATAATGCTATTATTTTTTTATCATTTTGACGCATAAAAAAAAAGATTAGGGGTATATAATAAATAATATACTTTTAAAGATAGCGGAAAATTTTCGTATGTGCAATATTCACAGATCCATTTTTTTCCAGAATCACACGACGTTACGGGATGTGAAGGTGAGGTAGCACTTGCGTTGGTTATTGATGCATCAAAATTCTGAAAAACAAGATAAATAATTAGTTAATAAATAATATAATCTCGTAAAACTAATTGAAGAGGGCTGGAATATTACATAAAAAAAAAATGAGATTCTATACCTTGATTGTGACTTATATTACGATCGTCACTCAAGATTTATTTATCATTGCATCATATTATTCTTATCAATTTAAATTGATTTTTCGTCGTAATATGCGGTTCGATAAAAGATTCCTCGGAATATTCTAATAAATGTTACGATTGATATAAACTCACGTTCGTAAAGATGCTGTGTGACGTCTTGGCTGCGTTCAACGGCGAGAGGTGCCTTTGCGCCGCCAGTCCGCTTGCCGGATCCTCGGGGGAGGCCTTTCCATTTCTTCGGTTTTTTGATTGATACATTTCATCGCTCATTATAATACAATTATCAGATACGACCGATAAAACAAAACTGTTTAAATTAAAACTATCGTGCGCTTTTATAACAATTCCATTGATTCATTCGAAAATTTTAATACTAATTTCATTGCGACGCCTTTCAATAATTTTGCGACAGATTATTCGGTAGCGAAACGGGGGAATAAAATAATCTTAGAGCAATCAGGTAACAAAATCTCGGAAGGTTTAATTAAAAACGTTTTCCCTATGTCATACCATCATGAGAAAATGGGTATCATCACTTTTACGGCCTAACTTTCAATCGCTATATCAATACGAGATCTTGTCCATATATCTGAAACACGAGTAAACGACAGCGTTAATGAAATAATTACAAATTTGGTACACGTTTGTATGATAAAAAAAAATTATCGTCAACATTACATCATTCTAATCTTGAAACGTTTACGATTCGGCCTCATTTCATTTGAATAAAAAAATTTAAATCATGCCGTAGACACATAAAATAATCACCGCACAATTATTTGCGGCTAGTTTATTATGAATATTGGTATAATAATTGTCAATCAAATAATCAGCGTTGTTTTGTTGGCATAAAGCCATATTGTGGTGAAGGTCGATATATATAGTTATCAGTGTCGAAAACAAATTGTCTTTCAACATCTAGAGAAATTGTCTCAATTATTACGATTATTATGATTCGTACGTAAGATATTCCTATGCGTTGAGTATCAATATTATGACCGCTAAAGTATGAGTGAATGTCATTAGATTTTTTTAATTGGCTAAGGGCCAGAGTTGAACTCTTATAAACTGGTCAAGGTTTGTAAAATTTAAAAATGCATTTCTAGACGTTACATAATTTAAAAATATGATAAACAATCGAGCGTTGTTGGATCGACGTTGTAATTCAGTTCCGTAGAATATTTATTGTCCAGTTTTTTTTCAAGATGCACACATGTCAGTGGATACATCTTCCTCGTTATTATGTAGCATTGATTCGAACACAATTCGGACTCCGGGTTGGAATGTCCACAAGATCATTCGTCGTGTTTATTTCCGATTTTATGGAAGATTTCCTCATCTGAGGGTATTTTGAGAACAAAGAAAGCGTCAATCCCATTCCAAACGTGTATCGATGTTACCATTCTGACAAGTGTGGGGAAATCTTTCGGGGCTGACATTTGACGATAACAAAGGGGCGCAGGCACGGGGCGGGGCTGACCTGGCGCGGCGCGGCGCGGCATGCCGGGCTCGCAGCGCCTGTCCGCCCGAGGCGCCTGGACGACGGCAAACAAACACGCAAACTACAATATCCAAAAATGATACCACCATCGAAAACTAACGTCGGTGTTGCCAGCACAAAAAAATATATAAATATTTTTCCAATAATATGGAAACGAATACAATAAAATTAAATAACAAAATACATTCCTTCCATTTTTACATTAAATAGGTTACAGTGAATCACCATAAAATTCGAAACTATGCAAATCGAGACATTTATTAGTATTATATTTTACCCTTTTGCACACGAAATTTCCTCAATACAGTGGAATCTATTAAACTACTCCGAATAACGCGATGGATTGAAATACCGGCCGACTGTGCGGTGCATACTGTCAAACGTTGGCTAGCGTCTGTGTATTCGACACGCGCCGGCTATACCCTCAATAACACGACTCCAATTTACGCGGTCCCGATTATAGTGTTAGTGGGGGGGGGGGGTATAACTGTATCGCCAACTCGAAGCATTTTTTAGGAATAATCAACTTTGCAATATGCTCATTATAATATGTATAAGCATTAAAATTTTATTTTTTATCGTTATTTAGATATTATATAAATGAAATTAAGAAGAAAAAATATTATTTAAAGTTTTTCTTAGTGTGATACAGTCAGCCCTCCTATAGCGTTTCCTCTAAATCGCTGCTTTTTACAAAATTCCTTGTTTCACGCCTTCCACTTTAGAATATTTTTATTTGAACAAACTACATAGTCTTTCTTAGTCCCAGAACGCAATATGTGTAACTTATCAATAAGTGCGTCCTCAGAATTTGGCACCTTGCCGAAAATCACCTACAAGCTGGTCAACTAATGATTTAACAAATTTTAGGTGAGGCGAAGGCTTTTCATTTTTTTCTTCCTTCGTGATTTTAGAGTATGTATGAGTTGAGTGAATATTAAAAACCTAAAATAATAAATTTATAAATGATACGTAATCGATTTATTTCATGGCGGCATTCAAGTGATGCGGAAAACTTCGATGCCGCTTCTATGGCGGCATTCGAGTGCAAAGGGTTTAAACGATAGAGAAAATTACACAGTTGCTATAATTTTGACTGCATTTATGCGGGTAAAAGTAATTTGGTCAATACACAGAAAAAAAAATATGCATTAATAACGGAGAAAAAAAAATCCTGCCACTTTTTATTACATTTCATTTGTATTACATTTTTATACTATTTTTATTACATTTCATTTGAAGTTTTAGAATAATAATTAACTATTTTTTGTATTTATATTTTCATAAAGATAATGCGTGATTTACACTACAGAATAACCCAGGTCGCCAATCACGCATAAAAACATAAAAATGAAAAAAAATATCATATATAACAATAAAGAAAAGTAAAATCTTATATAATATATCTAAATATTCGGCCAAGTGGTTGAGCACAGTAATAGCTCTGGTTACCGGAGAGTTTCTGAGAGCACCTATCCTCGCATTTGGCTGAAGAAAAAGCTCACGCAAACGAGCTCGATGGTAGCGAGGTGGCGCCCACAAGGGCAGCTCGCACAGTACAAGGGGGTTATGCACTGCGTCAACCTACAGCTTAAAGAAGTGCTTTGCCAAGTAGATCGACCTTCTTTTCTCGAGGGTTACATACCCCAAGCAGCCCTGTACCCATGCACTGGGAAATAAGCTCATATAACATCCAAATTCCCTCATGTAAAGATATCCTAAGAATTACTTCTGGATTTTGTCTAGTCTGAGGATATTCGAAGCAGCATATGGCGCCCAAATGATAGATCCTACTCATTACATAGCAACCTTAAAAACTAAGGTGCTATGTAATGAGAATTTCTCGAGACAAAGCCCAACATTCTTTAGGCTCTATTATACTTCCTATACATGTGAATTGAACCTAAATTTAGAGTCAAACAAAATTCCCAGACTTTAATCGACGACTTTCTGGGAAGAGTTACGTTCCCAAGCATGTAATTAAAGAATAGAAATTCTTTAGATCTCGAAAACGACTTTATGTCCAGCTGAAGCAAAAGGGCATCAGCATTATAATAGTCATCTGCAAAGAATGAGTAGTTACAAGGACATGCTGTATCGTTTAAAAATAAAACGAATAATGGTCACAAATTGGAAACCTGTGGGATTCCCAAAGCTGCATCAGACACATGATGATAGTCATGTATCACGTACTAATACTTAGAAATGAGTCTAGTATGGTCGACTTTAGTTCAAAGTTGTCTTGAGATAACGTCGAACTGGATCTGTCGAGCGTCTCGAACACCGACGATGCGAAGATCGTCTATTATACTTACAGTGATTGTTCATTTACTTTCGTATTTCTCGTAATATAATTCAGCAGATGGGTTCATGGTCGAGGATACGGATGTGAGGATGGACGGTGAGGACTTTCGTGAGTACATCAATGAAAACCGCAGGTTGATTTTGAATACTTTTAATACAAAGTACTATGTACATTGTCGTATCACAAAGAAATCAGGAATAACAGAAAAAGTTCTTACAAAAATATCTCATGTTGAATTTACTTGTATAATTTTTTAGATTAATCATAGCGGCTGATGCATAGTACCGTATGCAAGAGCCGGGGTGAACTGGCCGTTGTGTTGTGTCCTTCCCGAGTCCGTGCACAGGCGCCCCCCCCCCTCCCCGTCTTCGGCGGCCGATTCTAAACTGCAAACGTCCGCCACAATAGAAACGGATCCGTGAGAGGGGTTCGGTCGCGTCTTCAACAATGCTAACTGACATTTCTGTTCTAAGTATAATATTATTAATAACTGAATTGATTAGTCCTTGCTACGAGGTCATGAAATCTTACGACTACAAAGTTTACTTCTAAAAAGAGAGGTTTCAAAACATTAGATTGTGTTCACAATAAAATACAGAAGTTTTAGAAAAGTTTTGTTTATTGTTACTGTTTTTCTTAATTCAAATATATGTACAAAACAAACAAATAGTGTTTGGATTTAGTAAAAATTGAGTACTACTGTCCCGATTCTAGAGAATCAATTAAGTCGGAAAAATAATGACGATCACAGTTATAACCTAGGTGTGATAATTTTACTTTTTATTTAAAAACTACTGAGGAAAAACAAAATAATAATAATGACCGTTGCGATAATACAATCGTCAGGAATGAATGAATAATGTGCAAGTATAACACGAGATGAACGATTCTAACCAGCAGATATTATTATTATTACAAAAATAACGTTATAATTACTAGCGATAATAAATTCAGTAATCATGCTGAAATTTCCACACTTAAATTAAATATTTTCACGAGAGAAATTATTCTTATACAATTTGTCAAAAATGAGAACAATATGTCCATAACTTAAAATGCCTAAGTTTAAATAGTTTATTTACTGTCCAACCGATTAAATACACTAGCGATACACACGCTTGAAACATCAAAACATCTCGGACGAGTGACGCGGGGACTTGTTTATCGTAGAAAAGGATTGGCACTAGACGTTTTTTTTTGGAATCGATTGCAACGAGCACAACATAAATAATACTGAATCGTACTCCGCGGTTGTGGATCCGAGTGTGTGAGACGTTTGAACGTTAGTATGTACCGTTGTTTATTCTGTGCGAGAGTTTTGATTGGATTGTTGAACAGTAAAACACCACAAAGCTTAAAATGTAAAAACCAAAAACATGGTCAGGACAAGAAACATTTATTAGATCTTAGCCGCGCGCCTGAATTCATTTCTTGGCGTTCTTCTTGGGCGCGGGCGCTTTGCCCTTGGCGTTCTGTGCCATTTTTGATTTTTTATTTTTGGGCGCTCCGTCTTCGTCGTCGTCCTCGTCCTCCTGCAACCAAAAAACAACGCACGCCGATTAATAGCGAGCCGACGGCTGATACGACAATGCCGAATCGAATGCACAATCCCGCAAGATACACGTTAGTGGTTATTAAAAAAAAAAAAAAGTAAATGCTCGGTCAAACCTCTCAGCTTTATACACGCATATAAATCTAAAACCGCAGAGTAACGGCATCGTAATTGATACGATCTCCGGTATATATATATATATATATGAAATACTTCTGGGTATTTTTTTTGCATTGTATTATATTTTTAAAGCGATAGAGAATGATCCGTGAATCATATTATGTACCTCGTTATTCCTGCGCTTGTTCCCAGCCTTCGCCTTTTTTGGGTCAACCTGTAAATAGCACCAAGCTTAACATCCTCGTTTCCGGCTTGGGTATTTCAGTAATATAGGCACATTTCACAATGCATTTTTGAAAACAGACAGATCCCGTCTAAATGAATTTAATTCGAATATTTAATCATAAAAAAAAAATGTGACAAAGCAGCCTAAGCGTGAAATTACGATCACAAAAAAAATCCACCGGATGAGAAAAATATTAATATTATTAGTAGGCGGCGAGCGATCACGTTGCGATTATTGATACAGTCAAACCTGGTTTCATGTGTTTTTTTTGTGCGGTATATGAGATCAGTGATGGCGATTTTAATACTTTTAACCACCGTTAATACGATCAATAACATTTCCTTGAAGTGTTCTGTTCAGTTGATAGAAATGCTGATGTCACATAAGAACAGTGGCGGATTTCCACTTAGCCACACCTGGGGGCTCATTAATTCGGGGGGCCTTAAGGTTCAAATCTTGATTTTTTTCAACAAAAATAATAATTTAGTATTGATTCAGGCGCGTAGCTATCCTGAGGCGAAACGATTGAGGCCCTCGGCATACAGCCCTTCATGGGGCCTCTGAATTTTTCAAAAGATAATAATTATTTGTAACATCAATATCGCTAATATCAATCCAGATGCTTATTAAGAGGAAAAAAGAAGTTTATTTTTTTTTTCTTTTCCCGTCATAATTGATGCAGAATTAATTATTTATCCGAAACATTGCAAATGTGAGTAAAAAATGTGTGCGCATAATGCCCATTATGTGGTATAATAGAGGTGGTGAAAATATTTTGAAGGTGAGGGGCCTCAAATTTGAATTGCGCTGAGGCCCTCGGCATACAGCCTCACGGGGGGGCCTCAAGCCAATAAAAAAAAAAAGAGAAGCATAAAAATTTAATATCTTTTTTTTCTTTCAGTCATTTTACATGATAATTGATGTGGAATTAATTATTTATCCGAAATATTGCAAATTGAGTAAAAAAATGTGCGAGTTGAATAATGCCATATTGTTGGATCTAGGGGTAAAAAAAATATTTTAGGGGGCCTCAAAATTGAATAGCGCTTGGGGCCTCCCAAGTGTTCATAGGTTCGCCATCACTGCAATGTGCTTACATATCCCTGGACCATTTCGAAGCGAAAATTAATTTTTAAATGTGTTTCGAAAAACATTTTATGTGCTACTTGTGAATTTTTGTAAGATTTTCTTATGCGGTCCGTGTATCCACCGCACAAAAACAGGTTCGACTGTATGTTAAGATCGAATGCACAAACATTAGAAATTCATTAATTGAGAACTGCCTGTGTTCGGCGAAAAAAAACATGAAGCGATCGATGCGAAGACTTACGTGAGCTTCATCGCCTTCTTCCTCGTCGAGCATCTCCTCTTCCATATCGTCCATATCTTCGAACTCTTCGACGAGAGCTCCCAACAAATGTTGGCCGATTAGATGCACGGGACCAGCTCCCTAAAAATAACATCAAATTAATATCGAATCGACGCATCGAAAAATCGATTGCGGGAATAAAATACATACCTGAATAAGAGAGAAAGTGACGGGGGCGTCCGGGAATTCCAAGTCCAATCGGACTTGTCTATTTTCTCCGGATTTAAGTACGGCGACGGGGATCTTTACGGTATCCCGCATCGACATGGTCTCAACCTGCAATCATTAAAATCGTGTTTAATTAAAACGATCGATCGATATAATAATAAGCGATATATATTCAAGACACAATCAGACAAATGCCTCATAAAATCACGAGGATCGTGAGGTCCAAAACGGTTCACTCTCCTTTCAATAAAAATTTGGTAGTTGAGGGTATCATCATTAGTTAATCCGAAGAATATAAATTTTCCATCTAAATTCTCATCGTATATTCACCTGGACGACGTTGAACTCGCCGTCCTTCGCCTCTTGTCCGAGGAGGGCCTGTCTGATGACCAATTTGTTGGTACGGGGATATTCCTCGGCTTTGATTTCGGGATCCCATGTTTCCGTTTTATGGGATTCGCTCAAAGTAATACCTGCAAAATAATAATGGAATTAATTAAGAGTTCGACGAACGTTTATTTGCTAGTCATCGATGCGGCGGGCGTAAAATTGCAGATACGTTCAGACAAATGCCTCAAATAATCACGAGGTTCGTGAGGTCCAAAACGGTTCACTCTCCTATCAACGACATTTTGGTAGTTAGGAGTATCATCACTACGAATCTGCTCGTTTTTACGCACGCACGAACTTTGGATATCGGACGGTTCGTATATATTTGAATACTATCAGACGATAAACACGAGTTGAAATAGTTTAACGCGAATTAACGAGGCGAAATTTTGTAATTACGAGTCAATACAGAGAAAGCGTATTCGATAACAGCTCCGTTCGATTTCTAAGCATTGCGATAATGACGTCATAACTACGAAAAATGCTTTCTTAAAGACTCGCATTATTTAAAAAATAGACAAAGTCCTCGATTTAGACTCGGGATTTAATTAGATACGCAAATCAATCTCATTTTATGCTTAATTTGTATTAAAAAATATAAAAAGCTTATATAGACGTCAAAATTGTTGTGAACAAAGGAAAAAATTCAGATTTTAGATATGACGATGACAATATTCTTGCACTCGGTCATTTCTGAGATGTCAATAACTTGATCCCTTATGTTAAAAGTCCCGAGTAATAAAGGCATTATATCGGCACAGGACACATGGAATAATATGAAGCTCTATGACTTGACTATAATTTCCGAGTCCATATAATTGTATTATGATCGACTATCAATACTAAATCAACGTTAAATGAGAGTGTTTTGAAACTCTGAGAAGTATATTGCCGTATCGATACTTTTTCTAGGCAATTTTTAATGAGGGTGCCAGTCTCGGAGGTATTCCTGAGTTTCAATCGAGTAATATCGTACATGCATCGACGTTATATTCGTACCATATATTTGATCAGTAATCGATCAGGATGTGAAGATATTGATTTCGAGCAGTCCGGAATATCGATAATGATAAAATCGATCGTGCATTACGAATATTGTTTGTGTCGGACGATAGATATGAATTTCCCGCCTCTTTGATGGAGTCGCATACAACTAGCAGTCGGGCGTAAGTACGCTATGTTTGGAGGTTAAGCCCCCGGTAAACAATATGTCGGACTGCCGAGTGACGTTTGAGAGCCGCCGATCAGCCTAGACACGTGGAGAAGCCACCGACTCGCGTGCAAAAACAATCAAATTATGCGCCTCACGCATAGCGGCATTTTGCATTTTGAGGTTATGGACGGAAGACGCCGGGGACGCGCGGAGTCCGTCGGATAGAGAGCGGAGAGAGGAGAGTGGAGCGCGAAGAGCGGAGGGCGGAGGCGACGGGGAGGGCTGGGGCGAGGGCGAGGGCGCGCCGGCCGGGCGGCGGTCAGGGCCGCAAGTACGGCCAGATACGGGGAAGGCTCGGGCCGGGCTACTCACCGTAGAAGTACTCGTCAGCCATGGCGATGCAGCTGCTGCGGGCCGATTACTGCCGGTGAGATGGGCGCCGGGAGGGAAGTGGCCGCTGCTTCACCGCCGCCGCCGACTAAAGGCCGATGCGTGCAAACTTTCCGGCCAACTACTCTTTCGCACGGAAAACTTATAAGTTTCGTGCCAAAAACGATCGTAGATGCACGCATTCATATTATTCGCCCGCATTATCTCAATATATAAATTATGATATATTTATAAAATGATATTTTTTTAATTAGCGTCGCGTTTTATTGTAACGTTCGAACCGAATATTTTATTAAAAACCTAATTTTTTTATTCAAAGATTTCCGGGGGTCACGACATAAATTAAAAAAAAAATTACGCAATATTTTTCTATATTTATGTTTATAAAAATTATTTGTCGCTACATTGTTACACTGATTAATCAAGAATCGACGATCACTGAGAATCGTGACCATCTTGTTCCCAATCTTCTTGATTTTGACTCCCCAGAATTTACTGCATTCCGCATCTCGCATCGCAGCTCCTCCTCAGTCGCTTCCCTTCCCCTGTGTCCTCATGCGTTTCCAAGCGCGACGAGCTTTTGTAGAGTATCGTTTCTTCTAGCGAGATGTATATAAAAATAAAGAATATCAGAATCTTTATTAAACACTTCACCCTCGCGCGCTCACTGGTGAGCGCAAATCTTCTTTGGCGTTAGATCCGCGCGCTCATAGTGAGCGCGATCACTTGGCGTTATGTCCGCCCTCGCTCCACTATGATATCTTCATATAAAAAAAACCTGAGATGCCTTCACACATTCTACTGATTTACGCGATGTTACTTGTGTCCCAAGTACACAGATAGCGATCGAAAAAAAAACATAAAATAGTATACTATTTTTTCACGTAAGTAATGATACATTTCAAATGTATATATGTTTTTTTTTTCTACAAAGGTTATCAGAAAATTGAGGATCATCATCGAAATACATATAAGAAAAATATTCTCAGCATTAATATTAAAAAAGTTGATTTTTAACAACAATTTTGATAATTTTCAAATTTTCAAAAAGAACAAAAACGTTGTTTTAAAATTACAAAATAGATGATAAAAATTCAATAAAAAAAATCGATTCGTTTTGACCGATTTCTTGAGTGTGAAGTGGTTAAACGTTTTTTTGCCTTTTTGGATCTCCCTTGTTTTTCCAAATTGTCGATAGCTTTAACATCGCACTTTTAAACATACCAATTCGCCTTTTTATTTCTAGCTCACAATTTCCGTTCCTTGTAAAAAGTGATCCGAGATGGAATTTCTACAACCTTCCGAAAGATTAACGAATATTTCTATTAGCAAGGTTTTAGTAATGTTGATCTCCAATTCTAGTTTTTATTTTCACAGACAACTCTTTTGAGGAGTTCGACCATTTCTTATACGTCGGTGGCTATCAATGTCGTATCGTCAGTATAAATTCAATTTGATTTTTTTTTACCCGCTATCATAAATCTGCCTCTACAATTTTCGAGGCGTTTTCTCATGTTAAAAAAATGTTTCAATAGTAACTAAATAATAAATATAATTTTGAGGCGGTAAAGAGATAAACTCATTGTCGGAAACGAAATTTATGAAGAATATTAATTGATTTATTTATAAGAGAGGCTTTTTTTTAAACGATCCTTCCCGGTGGCTCGAAATCAACGGCGTCGTTCGATGGGGGATTAGATGAAATTTAGATGATGCATTTAGAATGAAATAAATGTGTGAAAATAGATGCCAAGCATTTCAAGTCAAGATATTGACGAATTCGTCATCAATATCGATTAGATTTTGCATTTTTTTACTAATTTATATGAAGCGCAAACGTCGCGTACACGGCGACGTTCCGCCGCAGACTGACCGAGTCTTTGTATCAGGATTGTATTCCCACGCGTGTTACGAGTACGGTTTCACTCGCCCTTGCACATGTGCGATGTTTTTTCTCGCTTGCAGCGAATTTTGTTGTTTTTATTTTTTTTTCGCCATTGAGGACAATAAAAGTCGTTTTTTAGTCAAATACAAAATTTTGGCACAGCTAGGTTTACCCTTTAATCGCCACGCCAATTATATGAGTTTTTACCGTACGCCACCATTATTTATTCATAGATAAATTCGTAGTAGCGTTTCCGTACCTGTACGAAGTGGCGCTAGTGGTTAGATCGATTTATCGCGCCTGTACAGCGTGGCGTAAGGTTGTTTCTTGGCTTTATTAAGTTATAAAAAAAATTGTTCTAATGGGAAGTTGATTATATATATAAAATATTCCAATAAAAGGCAAATCGATTTCCACAAAAATTGTATGCAAATGCAAAAATCAGAAGCCTCATTTGTCATTTTAATCCATCGTTAATACGTAAATAATTTAATTAAAATTTTATTAAATACCGTGTCATATTTAAAGTTGTTACACCTGTGTACACATATATGTATAAAATTACAGTTGGCAAGCCTGGCCGGCCAATTGGAGATTGTCTCTGGACGTGCTCACGTCATGTCGTCTGTGAGTTGCCCCTTTATCGATAAATCGTTTCTATCGACGAAAATAAATTGCAATATTTACAATAAATCACAACACGTCTCAATCGTTTTTATCTTGTCACTCTATTATCTATCGTCGTCCATTTAAATATATAAATATTTGTAATCACACAACAAAGCGATACTGTTGAACTTACTGTCATGTATTAATATCACAAAAAAACATATTTTATTCGGATAAATTAAAAATTATGTTGATTGTATTCATACGTTTGTATTATGTTGATTCAGACAAACACATTTCACGTCGAAATGACATGCGGAGGCTGTTCCGGAGCAGTGGAGAGGGTATTGAATAAAGTGAAAGGATCAGGCGTCGACAGCTTCGAAATAAATCTGCCCGAAAAAACTGTCACGATAGTTTCGACCCTCGGCACCGACGCATTAACCGAAATATTGAAGAAGACCGGAAAAGACGTATCTCTACTGAAATGAATTTAAACCGACTGATATATTTATGACTGAGCCGCTATTTTACATATATATTTTTATTTGCTCAATACGCATTTAATAATTAATTAATATATATATATATTCATTATTATGTAGATAAATTAATGTAAATAATTTAAATTATCAATTTATTGTGTCGGAAGTTTAAATATTTGTTTTTGTCTGATGCAGATGTGTATTTTAATTGTTGTTGCGCTGATGATTAATACTAAAATAAATATTTAATTAATACCGTATTCATGTTAATTTATTGTTTCTTTGAACTTTTATACATTTTATAGCGTTAATAAATAATAACATTAAATTTCGAATTAATATTTATTTTTTACATTAACGAGTCTTCTAACAGACTCAGTCGTTTCTCGACTATATGCAGTACGGTGTGTACTGCTCCGAGATGATGAACGATCGAATTCACTACGTCTTGCGTATTATTTTCGCAATATTTAAAATATTCATTTCGATCTATTATAGCGTCGGAATTATGTTTTGCGCTGATCGTTAGAACCGAGACGGTCTTTTCAGGTATCGGCCATGGCTTGTGATTATCGTTTTGCGTATAATTTAAAATTGAAGCTCGTTTTAAATTATCGGATAATGTTTGCGTATTTTTTCTAAACAATTCTTCGCTCCATTCATCCTTCGTAAAATAAAAACATCCATGATGAGCAATATGTCGGGAATAAGCGATAGAAAATAAATAATTTTATTATATAAAATTTATTAACAATGATTGTGAGATATTTACGATATACAGAAATAAATATCTCCGAAGATAACCGTATTTTTTTGTATTATTATATTAAATAAAATAAACAGTTTGTACAATTTTTAAATAAAAATAATATAAAAATTAATTCGATGGGTTTATCATAAAGAATTGCTTTAGGGGCTAACCTCGTCGCTTTTATGGCATTGAAAAATCGTCGATTTTCTCGCATCAACCATTCGAGCGGAGGCGTTCGTGTGTGCTAAATTTTTTTGTTCGGCAGGTTTATTGAAATTTGAAATATTCTCTTTTCCGACATTGACGGCATCGTTTTCAATAAAATTTGTCTTCCAAACCATTATCTGAAATAAAGCAATAAATAAAATTATAGTACAATGACGGAACAAACGCCCGAAGAGGCATTTAATTTTATGCGCAGACATACCGAGTAGACATAACGTGTAAAATAAATAATAACAAATGCACAGCTGCGTCTAATCGATTTATCTTAAGAATAATTGCAAAAATAACCTGTTTATCTGCTCCGCCCGAAGCAAAATATTCACCGTCCACCGAAAATGCAACGGCAGTCACCGGACCGCTGTGACCTAGCAGTGTATACACCGGATGACCCTCCAAGAGATCGAGAATCTAAAATTTAAAACAACACAATGCATTTTTTCAAATCATGCCGAAAAAAAATAACGTAACGACTTACTTTCATTGTTTTATCTTGACTAGCGACGATAAGGAAATTTCCGTTCGGATGAAAAGTTATCTGTGTGACTGAATCGTCATGCGCCCTATAACATTTAATTCATAATATATTGTATTAAACGAGAATAATGAGACATTAATCGAGTTTACCTGTAATGTTGTAATAGGGCGTGTTTCCTGACGTCGTACAATTTGATGGTGCCGTTCGAGAGACCGACGGCTAGATAATAATCGGACGGATGCCACGCCAAATGCACACCGTGACCTTTAGACTCTTGATATGTATGAACGCATTTGCCGCTCTCGACGTCCCATAGATTTACGGTTTTATCGTCGGAGCACGACGCGATCATACCGCCGTCCGACGAGAACCGCGCGCATCTCACCCAATTTTTATGACTGACGTACGAGTGTAAGAATCGCTTGCGGTGCACCGACCACAGTTTTACCGTCTTGTCGTCGGAGGAACTGATTATCTTTTGACCGCAGGGCGCGAAGTGGACGGAGCGTACGGTTTGCGAATGGGCACGGAACTCGCCGCTCTCGCCCTTGAGGCTCGGCACCCAGAGACGCACGCTACGATCGCGAGAGGCTGAGGCCATCAGCGAGCCGCGAGGGCTGAAGGCTACGTCCATGACGGCGTCCGTGTGGCCCTGCAAGCGGTAGCAGCGAGCCGTCGGTTCGAAGCCCCATAGCATGAGCGTGCGGTCGGCGCTGGCTGAAACGAGACGCCGCTGTCGAGGGTCGAAGGCCAGCGCGGAAACGGCGCTCCGGTGGCCGCGAAACTGCCGTTCCAGCGCCGGTTCCAGCTCTTCCATCTCGCAAACTTTCGTCAACTTCAAACTGACGTCCGTTGCCGCTTTCTTAATTGCGCCAAGCACCTAACAGCGCAATTCTTGACCATCCATATCAACCGTTTATCATATAAATTTTCAACAAAGCTCATAATTACGATAAACGAATAATACAAACTCGATGAATTTAAAATATAATAATAATATGACGCTTTAAAAACAATATATTCTATAAAATAAATACAATTTGTAAAGGGCAATTGGTCGCAATCATGAAAACTGCCTTTGGATTGGACCATGGTTCAAAAGATTCGGCCTGGTGTGATGTGTTAATCGAGATCTGGAATTATCCTTAAATATAAAAACAAATGCAAAGAAATTTTCAATCGCGGGTCATGTTCTGAGACTGAAGTGTAAATCATTCGTAGTCTTATTATATACTCAGTGGGGCGCCGACTTGCGTGCAGAACTTTAATTGGGGCCCCTATACCCCCCCCCCCTCTACAATAAAAAAAAATTAGAAATTTTTTTGCGATTTTAAGAGAGTGATTATTTAATATTTTTCAATTTTACCTTTTGGCGCCTCTCGGCGTACCTTCCCTGTTTATACTTTAATTCTTTTCAGGTGGTACCAGCAGGTGGTACCAGCAGGCGTTATTGCCACATTTATACAGCAATGGATTGAAATTGGTACTTTATATTTTATATAAAAATGATCGAAGATCTAAACGCATTTATCGTTTTTTTAGAGTCCTTTAAGATTCCACTATCATCATCATGGCCAAAAGCGTGCGAGTGGATTGGGCTCTGCCCATTTTACTCTTCGTCTATATAATTTCGTCTGAGTTTTACATAACATTAACATTAATAAATTGTACATATTCAATGAAATTATAGTTTTTGGGAAAAAATATTATAATAATAAAACTAAGTAACACAATTAAATAAAAATAGGAAAACGTTTAAACATAAATGGGTATGTATGTATGTGTATACATGTTTGTATAGCCGTGTATGTCACTTTTTTTTAACATTTGAAAAAGCATAACAAGAAACGAAAAGAGAAAAACAGCTTTTGATATATAGAAAAAATAATGTAAAGATAAAGTGTTATATACAGTTAAAAGCACAAGAAAAGCAAATAATGAAAAGGCAGAGGCGATATAAAAATTACACAATGCTAACTTAACAGGTAGCATTGACGAACCAGATACGATTCAATTATTTTCAAATGAAAATCAAGGGATCTGAGTTAAATATCGATATACATAATATGAATCTATATATACGCATTCAATGAGCAAAGTTACCCCATTCAACAAAAAAATATCATTTATTTGGCTGACAGTTAAATTGTGATTTTTACAATGCAGTCATCAATTAAAATGTTTGGTATATACATTTTTTATTATTATTAAACTATTTTTTATTTAAAATTGAACACTCAAAACATTTTAGTGTTGTAAAAATTATTTAAAACGAAATTTTAAAATATATATATTATTATTTAAAATGGGTGGGTTCAAATTCTATGTTTGATTAATTTTATTCAAGTTCATTTATTTTATTATTCTTTTTTTATTATTTTTAAAAAATTCTCTTGACAAATATTAAATAAGCGTGCGAGATTGAAAGGGGGAGAGGGGTGGCAGCAGTCGGTGTGCTCGCGGTGTCAGCGGCGCGCGTGTCCGCAGCATCAGCAGCCGCGAGAGTCGCGGCGGAAGGTGAGCGGGGCGGGGGGGCACGTGGCGCCTCCGAGGCTCCGTCGCTCGCCACAGACATAACCTACAAACCATGCAGACAAACACCACAGCATGCTCTAACTGTCTTTGCAGGAAATTGATGCAATTTCGCCAAAATTTGCATGATCAGACCGAGCCACTCATGCTAGATCCTTGTTAGATACTACATTCCATCACCTTTCCATAAAGGATCATGTTTTGTTAACTATGAACTGACATGTGACAAATTTTTACAATGTAGCACTGATGATGTGTAGATTATTCGTAAATAATTTCATGAAAAACTCTTAAATATGTGTTTTAGTTAACTTTGTTAAAAATATATAAAAAAAGCTCATGTAATTCTCGAGCCATTGTTCGAAATTCGGTGTGGTTTATTTCATCATCATGGATTCGCATATGGCTGTTGTATCATATCGCGTTATAAATTCATCGTCGATCAATCACGATCGTCGTAAAACGACACTTTTACTAATTCATTGTTATTTTAATGCGTCGATCTTCGTTTTTCAGGTGAAATAAAAGCTTCCAGATGAACGGAGGGCAGGGGCTCCCCGCCAACGGCGGAGGCGAGGTGGCTGCACTGGCTGAAGAATTAGCTCAGGCAGCCCAACTTGCCATGAGCCCCTCAGCTTTACACGACGTACGAGCACAAGCGTACAATGCTTGCGAAAGGTCTCTATAAATGATTGATCGATATATTTTAATGCAAAAATATATTATTAACAAATGCGTCTGTACAGTTTCAAGGAATCGTCGCCGTGGTGCGCCCAAGCCGGCTTGGTGTTGGCCAGCAGCTCTCAATACACCGCCGAAGTCCGTCATTTCGGCCTGCAGCTGATGGAGCACACCGTCAAATACCGCTGGACTCATATATCTCAACACGAAAAAATATTTATTAAGGTAAAATACGATTTAATAATTATTCTTTTAAAGCTTAAAGGATACCAAAGTCTTTATCAATCTTCGAAGCGCTTCTGAAATGTAATTTTCAGTATGGAGTTTAGCGCATCAGTTTTTTCATCTCCGGAAATAAGAATAAGTCGCAGGAGATCACGTCTGGTGAATACGAATAGTGCAAAAATTTTTTTTTTTTATATAAATAACGTTCAAACAATTCAATATGGCTACTAATGTCAAGATACGTCAAGTGACAAGTGTACCAACACGACAACAACAAAAATTGTGACAATTTGACTGAATTTTCGTATTAATATTTCATTTTATTTCAGGAAAATGCAATGAAATTAGTAGTGTCTGGTGGCTGGACCGAGAGGCATATGAACGACGCTCTGGCTAGGCTAGTCGTCGAGATGGTCAAGCGGGAATGGCCTCAGCAATGGCCCGATCTGCTCTCGGAATTGAGCAACGCCTGCACTCGCGGCAATAGACATACCGAGATTGTACTGCATGTATTATTGAGACTGGTAGAGGATGTGGCTACGCTGCAGACGCTAGAATCGAATCAGAGACGTAAAGACATTTACGGGGCCCTCACTAGCAGCATGGCCGATATTTTCGCTTTTTTCCTTAGATTAATTGAATTGCACGTGCAACAGTTTAGAGATGCGACTCTTCAAGACTATCAACTGGCGTTGGAGCATCAACGAGTTGTGCAGGTAACGTAGATAATGATTTCAACGTTCTTCAATGTTTACTGTCCGAAGAGATTGATTTAATATTTCGATTTTAGGTCGTTTTGCTAACGCTCACTGGTTTCGTCGAGTGGGTATCGATGAATCATATAATAAGTCAAAACGGACGGCTATTGCAAATTTTATGCATCCTGCTAAGCGACGAGGCTTTTCAATTGCCGGCCGCCGAGTGCTTATTGCAAATTGTGAATAGAAAAGGCCAGGTATGCGAATAAATCATTGCGATTATATTAAAATACGCTCAAATTTTATATATATTTTTTAATTTTCAGGTGAAGGAGAGGAAGCCGTTGATGATATTATTCAGCGAAGATGCTATCGGTTGTATACATAGAGCTGCTTTGAATCCGAGCAATGTTGGCGAAAAATATTACCTGTTTTTAAAGAAACTCACTCAAGTGTTAGCCGGCCTCGGACAGCAATTAGCTTCGTTGTGGAGTCGCGAGGACGGCGTACTGGAAAGGCCTCAACACTTTGGAATATATTTAGAAACACTGCTTTTATTCGCTGCTCATCCGTCGTTGACACTCGCTCATACAGCTTCCAGCGTATGGTCTACTCTCTTAAAGCACGAGCACGCCCAAAAAGACGCCGTGCTCTTATCGTTTATTCCGCGTTGGGTAGCTGCGACTGCGCCTAAATTATTAAAGGTTCGTATTTCATACACACATTCCCACCACCATCCACATTACCATATTTAAAGATAGAACAAAGTATATTAACCAAAAACCTAGAAATAGTAATACAACGTAATTAACACTTAAATAAACGACCGAGGGGCTCGATAGCATTGGAGGTATTCATCCTATAGCCGGCCAAATTAGGCTACTTTGATGGACGTTCCATGTATATCGACCGCAGTCTGTAAATATATAACCTAGAAAGCTGGACCCTAACCTTTCTAGCCTAGAAAGGTTAGGGTCCAGGGTGTCGGGTAGATTCTCGCTCCAACACGGCAAATATACAAAAAGCCCTGACTTGATCATACTGAGCTTCTCCAGTCTCTCCTGATCAAACTCTGGGTAGAGATTGTTCAACGTGACCACATACAACTAGCGTCCTCACAGAGTCCCATTTGTGTTAGCTTCGCATTGAAGGCACCATGTCCTGTGATGAACTGGGACACGTAGTGGTATGGATGAACCCAGTTCATCTCCATACATCTGAAGACCGACGGGAAGTAACAACCCAACTCTTCTGGTGGAAGCAGCCTTTCATCTTCACTGCCATTCCAACAACGCTGCATGGCTTGTTTCTGTATGATACTTCGGTCGAAATCAGAGTCGTCATTGGGGGGGAGATGTGACAGACGAGCCCACGTGGGCTTCTTTGCTCCACAATACAAGTCAGATTGCTGTACTGATCTGTATTTCCAAATCTAGCGGGAGCATCCCAGCTAGAACTGGCAGAATGGCAGTCGAGGTTGTCCGGTAGGCCCCCGTAAGCATTGTAAACGCGAGTCTGCCCAGAATGGAGGCACTGTTGGATTGTATAGTGTCCAGTTCGGTGTATCCAAAAGTTAGCAGCATTATATGATAAAGTATCATCGTCCTGAAGTTTAGGCCAAAGTCAGCACCGACAACTGTGTTGATAATACTGAGGTTCCCATCTAGAGTAACATCTAGATACTTTCCAGAAGGTGATGGGAAGGGAAGCGAAGATGTGAAGGGAAGCTGATGGATGGGGGTCGTTTGAGCGGACCCTTAATAAGTACTCCTGAGCTTTTGGAGCTGGTGAATTTAAGCCGGTTAACACAACCCCAGGATCTAACTTTTTCCAGTAAGGGACGGGTGTTACCACCTACTAGGACGAGTATCATCGGCATAGCCGATAATAGATCAGTCTTCGGGTAGTCGTATCGATAATACATCGTCGAAAAGAATTGTTAGGCGTCCTGTCATCCTATCATAATTGAAGATGTGTCGCCAGTATTTCATACGTATAATTATGCTATATATTGGAATATTTTTGCAGGTAACGTATCCGCAAAGACCCGTCGGAGCCGCATCGGACGCTGCTGGCTATGCGGCCATAGATTTCGATAGTGAAAACGAGTTCGGAATGTTCTTTTGCCGTTGTCGCACCGACTTTTTAGATAACTTCAGGTAGAATCAATACAGTGCGTTTATTATTTATTATATTATTCGATATTAAATTTGTGTATTTATAGGCAAGCCACGTTGATTGCGCCATTAGTGACGTTTGGATACGTAGATCAGTGGCTACGCTTGGTGTTATCTAAAGCCGCTATTCAATCACACAACACTCGGGGTAACATTCAAGATTCTGTTTATCTAGAATGGGAAGCGCTATCGCAGGTAATTTCAGATCAATCTCGATCTGATATCGTTTAGTTTTATATTTTATTTAATTTAATTTATTTTCAGTTGTTGGAGAGTGTTCTGTCTCGTATCTTAATGGTATCCGAACGACCCTCCGTACAATCTGGACTCGTATTATTGGAACAATGTCTGGCGTTGGAACCTCAGGATCCGTTACTGCTCAGCCTTTTATTATCGTTCATTTCGGCGCTGTTTGTGTTTCTCAGCATGTCATCTTGCCAAATTACTCAAGGTATTATTTATTTTTTTATTTTTTTATAAGTTGTCTATTTAGTAAATCTATTTAATTCAATTTGCCTGATTTAGGAAAAATTTTCCTAATGTCTGTTATCATCATTAGTTGTGCTACAGCCCTAATAAAATGCTCTGGCCACATTTATTGCCTTCTGCCTTATTGACCTTAGGCTGCCTGCTTTTAAGCCAAAGCTGCATGTCGGGACAAGCCTGATGAGGGTCTTTACAGCTCGGATCTAGTCTTCTTTTAGAGGAGTCTCGACTATAATTGCTTTTGAACAACATGAGAGCTTCCTGGATTCGTATGGATATAAAGGTGGACACATCTAAGCACATATTCTAAAGATCAGCATCTTTATTGATGACCGAATACAGCGGTGGAATCGACTGAGCTGACTTTGGGATTACGGAATCAATTCAATTTTACTCTTGTACCCAGTATGAAACCTCGTCGCTTAATTAAGAAATTAACTAAAACTGTTGGTAGTCTGAAATGGTAGAAGGGAGAGAAATAGTAGCCTTGCACAACACCCCTAAAATCGATGCAAAGCGAGCTAATGCCCTGTATCAAATTACATTGCAGACCAGGTCCATGTGTACAATTCCCTCCATTAGCCCTCCACTAGAAGAACCGTAGGGGAAATGCCGTATCGGACAGCATGTTGTAAGTCGTGATGCACGACGTCCAGTTGAGGATAGGACTGTGATCTTGACAGATGAACCCACACGAACAGTGCGATGATGCTACTAGGCTAAACTCTTTAAGTTTAGCCTTGAAATTACCGTGGCCAGTCAGAAATTGATTGACCTAGAAGTCTGTGAAGAACCAGCTACAATTTAGCCTGGCTCTGATATCGCGAAAGAAGTGATAGGTAGTCCGCCCTTTGGGGGAGGAATCCCATCTCTCCCGCCACCGATTAGGATCCCGTTTTGGAGATGCTTGACCTTAGATTTGCCAAAGATTCGCCTTCGAGTGGGCAAATCGTAGTGGCGCCGATGACAACGGGGTTGTTATTTTTTAAGCAAAATCTGACGACCCTCAACTGAATTTCAAGGTCGAGCGAAAAGACACCAGCAATAACTAAAGCGATACTGTTGAAGATGTGAAAAAAGATTATACTAACATATGACAACGAACAGATGTGCACCCAGCAGCCGACTGCCTACCCTCAATTATATCCTACGCCCCATGTGTCTGTTGCGATACGAGAAATTCGAACGACCTTATTATTAAGCAAAAAAAGGGGAGGACGTTAAGGACTGAGTCAACCCTTGAGGAGGATTGCCTCAGTCTTGGTTGGAACGAAAGGATGATGATAGGTTAGGAGTTAAATTGATCATCTTTGTTATTATTTCAGGTAATTGTGTTGCAATGTCCGGCGTTTCTCTATTGCCGCGAGTGCTGGATAAGATCTTTGCTGCACTCGTCTACACCGGATGTTCCCCGGGCGAAGTCGATAGCAAAGTGGGCAGATCACGAGTCGTTAAAAATGTCAGACGACACGCTGCAAGCCTAATGGTTAAAATCGGACATAAATATCCGCTGCTCCTGTTGCCGGTCTTTGATCGAATTCATTCCACGGTTAGAAAATTAAGCGCAGAACCGTCTCAGTTGAGCACTCTAGAAAAAATTACATTGCAGGTGAATATTCCTACGACACTGCAATATTTATATGTGTATATTTTTATAAACGGTTATTTTATTTGCAGGAAGCGCTGTTGTTGATTTCGAATCATTTCTGCGATTATAACAGGCAAAAAGCGCTGATCGGTGAAATACTCGGTTCATGCGGTGCTCAATGGCTGGCGATGGCGCCTCATTTCGAATCCGCTGCCGCATTCATGCATTTCGTAGGATTAGATAATTCGCCGGTGCTCCCGTCGACGCACGATCACAACGGCCAGAACAGAAGTCATCTTTTGCATTGTGTCAATCTGCTATTGGGAGTTATCAAACGATGCGCCTGGCCGGACGATCCCGACAAGTACGGCATTCAACTTATTTAAGATGAAATCATCTATTCAATGTTTAATATTGTTTCCAGGGCTTCGCGCGGGGGTTTCAGCGGCGGAATGACACCTGGCGGTAATCCAATTTGGCGCAATCCCTGTGCCGAGCACGTTTTGCCAATTTTGCCGCACGTATTGTCCCTATTTAGAATTCTCAATCAGCTGTACGATCCGCAAGCCATGCAATTACTCTCCGAGGTATGAATATTCCGTTTATGTGATTTACTATCATCGCGCACAGTTTTATATATGGTTTATGTTTTTTTCCAGGGTTATCGCTCTGCGTATAACATGCTCGAAGTGGATCGTCAGAATCTATTAGGATTGAGCTGGGCTGGTCAAGTGGATCCGTTGGATCCGAACTCAAAATTGCCGTTCACTCCGTTGGATCGCATGCAACATTTCTTGACCGATCTCAACGATTCATGCTGCCATATGCTCGGGTCATTATATATTTTTTTTATATTCTACTTATTCTTTATCGTATATATTGAGTATAATTTTTTTCCGCAGATCTGCTGGTCCGTCTATCGGTCGTGATTTATATCAAATACCAGGAATAGGCCCGGCCATTTTACAATCGGTTTTATGTGGCCTAGAACACATTCCTGATTACAGATTACGGCCTATTGTGCGCGTCTTTTTACGACCGTTCATATACTCGTGTCCTCCGATTTATCACGGCGAGGTGCTGTTGCCAATCATCGCTCACATATCACCGTTCAGTAAGTGTTCATTGAAATATTGCTCGTTTTGTCGATGGAATCGTATGATAACATTTCTTTTGCAGTGTTCAATCGGCTATGCAATCGTTGGCAATACATCATGTCGCTGTACGAGTCCGGAAAGTTCGAAGAGGAGAGCGCCAACGATACCCAAGAGATTATCGAAGACATGCTGAATAGAAATTTAACTAGGGAATATTTAGACGTATTGAAAGTGGCACTAATCGGCGGAACGATCCCTCTACAGGGCGAGGACGGTTTAATGGAAGCGGAGGACTGCATGAACAGCATGGATGTCCCGGGAGCCATTCCTTCGTCTCGGTCTAGCACGCCCCATCACGCTTCGTTGACCACTCAAGAACACATCGGCGAATTAGGAAATATGTTGCTCTCCTGCGATATAACATCTATGCCCATTTTGAATACAATCTTAAGGTAATTTTTGTAGCCGATTATTATATCCAGTTACTCTCGTCGATTATTTATTGTTCGTTCATTTTTCGCAGGGCTCTATGGTGGAACGACAGCGTGTGCTCTCTGCGCGCGTGTTCACTGCTCAGTGGATGCGCTCGAGCCATAGCGGCTCGTCCAATACATAACTCGTCTCCGTCGGCATCTTTACCGGCGAGCGCGCTAGCCGCCGTTCTTCAAGCCTTGCAGCAGCACGGTCAACACGACGCCAATCAAGCTGCGTTGCTCGTTCTCGGCGTTCAACTTTACGAAGCATTGAGACCTCAATGTCCCGCTATGTTAGAAGTGCGTATTTTTTTCTTAGTCTCACTTGGAGTGTATTTCTGTTATATCTTGTCTTGCAGTAATTACAGTAAAGCCTATCATGAACGTTATAAAGTATGGCTTGAAGTCTTTTAATGTCTAGTCCCTTGACGTATTTTTGACTCTTTACCGTTTTTTGTAAAAATATTGCTGTTTTGGATGCTTTCGAGAAGTCATGCTTGAAAATGAAGTACGCTTGTCCATAAAACTCTCAACGGTTCTTAAGATACTTACATCCAGAAAGTATTAGTAGTCATTGCGTAGTCATACCTATTGTGGTTGGTCTTACCAGATCACATGGAAGCTTTTTGCACTATAGAATCGAGGGATTATAAGAACATCGAAGATGGCATACTAGTTGGCCACAGATATTGAGACCCTAGAGCAGTAGTTCTTAACCTTGTTGGAGGTACTGAACCCCACCAGTTTCATATGCGCGTTCACCGAACCCTTATATCATACATCGTATCATTTTTCATAATATCTTACAATAAGTCGGGTGTGTGTTTTGACCTCCGCCGAACCCGGGAGACTGACTCACCGAACCCCTGAGGTTCGATCGAACCCAGGTTAAGAACCACTGCCCTAGAGACTTGGAATCATTGAAGACAATTGAAGTCATCTGAATTTCTATAGGCTAATCTTCCGCCCGTAAGCTGAGTAAAACTAGTTTGAGAATTAAATATTAAAGGTTTGAAAAACGTGAACTTTAGTGAAATTTAGACAATTCACATGACGCATATTTATTTAATGAAATATTACAGCCTTCATTATTTAAGATGGATAAAACTTTCTCCGGATCTCTGTCGAGGACAGAATTCATGGATGTCCGATGTCCAGATTATTTGAAGTGAAGAATACTGACTAGCAACGGACCTTGAGTATCCCCAGACATTTGTCAGTCGTATGATTGTCGGTGATATTGAGCTGGAGTCTGGAAGTAGAGTGTCAGCGATCGTAGCATGTCAAAATGGCAGCTACATTTTGTTGATGGAGTGAAATGTGGGAACGTATCCACGTTGCAGCTGTTGGACAAAAAGAGGGGAGTTAGCCAGGTGTGGGATATTTCCAGTCCACAGAACGCGTTGGTGCTGATGATTAATCTGGAGGGGAATGATAAGCGTTGATACATAAAGACGTAAGACGTCACTCTACCATAGAACAGAATTAAATATTAAATTATGAGAAATCAACTGAAAATCTGTGGAATATTCTTCTTGTTCCTTTTTTAGACGTTGACGATATGCATATCTTTTTTTCTCCAAATAATTGTCTGTTTTTGGCAAACTGGAACAATTCTGGAGCTCCCAAACCACGCCAGTTACGAATGTTGCGGAGCCAAAACAGCTTCATTCTTCCCAACCACCGTTTACCGTCTACTTATCCCTCCATGGTGGTCTGCAGAAGGCGATACTTTAGTCCACAAATGATGCGTCTAAAGTACTCAATTTTACGTACTTTTACGATGTCCAGAAGCTCTCTATACTTTTGAAGATATTGAATGACGGTTGTATTCTTAACGTGTTTCGTTTATGGAATCTTCAACATTCTTCGGTAACACCAGATTTGAAACGCTTCCAGCCAGTTATAGTTTGCTACCACCAACGTCCATGTCTCGCAACCATACAAAAGTACAGACCACACGTAGCATCGCAGAGTTTGGAGACGGATCTTCAAGGAGAGTCGACGACAACATAATACCCACAAAATAAACAAAAAAAATTATATGGCCTTGGGATTGATGAAGATGGAAAACCAAAAATTTAATACTGCAGAGATGAGAAAAATGCTCAGATGGATCAGAAGACAAGTTCCGAGAGAGCAGATCAATGCTACGAGCATCTATACAGGAGAAGACATGAGTGTGTATGGAAGCAAGCTCTGTGGATGTTTGTTGTGGTATACAGGAGAAGAGCGAGACCTCGTAAGTGGTGGGGAGATATTGTAAATAAAACTTACTACAGTAACCCCCCTATAACGTTTGCGGCAGTTTTTTCCTATAACGTCAACCTATACAATTTTTAAAACGCTAATTAGAATTTTCATAATTTTTTTTTATAATTTTATAAAATTAACTAATAAAATGTCGCATTGACCTTTCCTGCCCGCAAGTTGCGGGAAAATTACTTCAGCCAAAATACGAAAGGAAATCGCTCATTGCGCGAGCGATTTCCTTTCGTATTTTGTCATTGAAGCGTTTGGCGTTGGTAAACACGTAAATATGTAAAGAAAAATGAAAATGTTTGATTTACTGATTTCCTTCAAATCAAAAAATAACATTGAAAAACCTTAACCCCCTATAACGTGGAACCTATCTTGACGTTATAGGGGGGTTTACTGTATTAAGCAATTCTTTGTCGTCGAGACAAAGAAATCAATCCTCTTTACACCAAATTGTATCTAGGAGATGAGAAGGGATAGGGAAGAGAGGGAATAATTCTTCACTGTGATAATGGACACCCTCATAAAGCAAGAATGACCCAAGAATAAAAATCAGGAGTTAAACTGGGAGGTTCTGCCACACTCTACATATTCCCCAGACTTTGCTCCTTTCGATTACTTTCTCTTCGGGTCCATGGAAGAGACTTTTTCGAAACCTTTTCGAAACATAACCAACGACTATTTCAATTCAAAACCGGAAAGTTTTTTTTTAAAAAAATGTGAAGAAACGTAAACTTGCTCCCTTCAACTTCTCATCCTTGGCAGAAACGTGTCCACCTTGACCGTGTAACCAGGGCTTTGATAGTACCCTGTAGGTAGGGTTTCAATGGTTCCCGGTTTGCTAGGCTCTTAGTATATGACACTGAATCGACCTAGTTAGCGGCCGAATCCAAATTTTTGTGTTTATTAACAATATTTATTATTTATTTTTAGGTTATGCAACTAATTCCGAACGTAAATGCAGCCGATTTGCAAAAATTGGACGAAAGACTAATGGCCGCACCCACCAAAGGCAACAAAATTGAAAAGGGAAAGAAAGATCTGTTCAAGAAAATTACTAGTCAGGTATTAATTAATCCGGTTGCTATCGGACGACGTTCACAATTTATTATTTACGTATTTTTTATATTTTCCAGTTAATCGGGCAAAGCGTGGGTCAACGGTTTCGCAAGGAGGTGCACATCGCCAACCTGCCGACACTAAAGACTGTTCCCAAGGAGAAGCCGTCGCATTTGCTCGACGGCCCCGAATCGGGAATCATCAATCTCTACGCCGAGAATACCATATCATAGCATAAGCTGTGCGACGATCGGCCAATTTAGTATTGTGTAATATATATACATATATATAATGATACAAAGACTATTTATTGAAAGGAAAATTAAATATGTTACATTGTACGAGAAACGATTCTGATTTCGCAACGTGCATTTTGATTTCTTCTCGGCTAATTTTTGAGGCGAAAATTTTGAACAGTGCGACGGCACATCTCGATCAATCAGTTTGTGCGGTCGAGGCGTCGGTCGACTCCGTGCATTATCCAACGCCCTTTCCTTTTGGCGAGATGACTAATGTTTCGTTGTTTTTAAATAGCACACGCGACCATGATTGTATATTTTCTCAAGTTTGTGGCGTCTGTTTGCCATTATAATTGTTTAGATGTTTAATTTATATTTTTATACTTTGTAAACGTATAATGTGATTTTACGAGTGATCTTAATGTCCTATATATATATATACGCATATGTATAGCGCATTCACGTCGCTTTTATTCCTGAAGTAATTCTAGATTATTATAACATATCGCCATCATTTTTGTTTTGATGTAAAAAACGATTCCATTCAGCTGTGTACACGATTTATTTTTAATCAGGCGGGATTGATTTAAACCGAGCGTTGGTATTCTTTGACGTTGATATTACATTGCAGGATATTTTTATGAAATGAACCTATTGAATATTCATGAATTGCTACTTATCGAATGAAATTTATATTTTTACATGATCTAAAGAGGCTGTTTTTTTTTTTCTTCAAAATTGGAATATTAAATGGTATTTTTTTTTTATATATTATCCGTCATTTTTATCGCTTTGTCATCGCGGCGAAGCGAACCCTCCCGTTGGAATGTAACGCTTCAGCCCGCCGTACGAAGCCGACGGCCATTCACGTTGTTGATTATTTTATTTATCTGTAAATTGTGTTTCCATGAACATGTTGTGATTATGGCCTCATAACTGTTATTTTTTTGCTATGTAAATATTTATTTTGTTGTATGTATTTTTTTTTTATTTTATGAAAAATAAACTAATTTGCTAGTTCAAAAAATTACAATGAAATAATGTCGTTTTATTTATGTTTATTATTTCGGGGGACCGAAAAGTATTCAAAACTTCTTCGTGAACTCACTCACAGCTAGTTTGTGGCGAGACACGGTTCCACAAACACGTTTTTTTATTACGTTGAAGCTATGGTTTTTAATTGTATTTTTTCATCCATTTTGCCATCAATAGAAGAGTCACACTTGCATCATTGTATGCTGTATTTGTTCGATCAAGGAATGAAGGCAAACGAAGCAGTGAAAAAATACCGATAAGAACAAAAATTAGATGATGATATTCCGAAGGCGACGGTGGATTCAGATCCTCGTCAAACAATTGTGGAATTATCATTGATTAACTGTCCATGGGCTCCAGTTCAAGATCATCTTCTTCACATAGGAAAATTATACAGGCTAGGAATTTGGGTTCATCGTGAATTGAAGGAGACGGTGCTCGATCAGCGGCGTACCGTCTGCGCGTGTCTTTTGTCTCGGTATAAAGCCGATCT
>JAGXCT010035192.1:0-27498 GCA_022495035.1 Philopotamus ludificatus
TTATATAGGTGAATGGTCCTTAGGTATCTTTCAGTTATGCCATCCATCCATCGTAGTAAATTAAATAAATAAAAATAATACGAATAAAAGGGAATATCTAATTATTTATTTACACAATATAAAAATATTACAAATTTAAATTGTCCTGTTTTTATGTACCATGCTTTTATATGAGCTTTAGACACTTTAATGTTCGTAGATGATATCTCTGTGTTCGATTTCAGTCCATTTTTATTATTATAATATAAAATATGGATTATAATGTCAAACTTAGCATTATATCGATGGAGTTGTGCCGAGAAATATGTTAAATTTTAATCCCATCGTAAACTTGGATGTATATAATTAAAAATAAGCTACGATTATATAAAGCTTATATAATCTTGGATCAAAATGGAATAATTGAAAATATTTTTTTATTACGTCTCAAGATAGAAAAATAAGATTCTCTTTCATTGTAAATGATTGTATGTGGCGAAAAGTAAATAAAAATAATATATAGCACAACTATGGATTAAATTACGCCATATTTCAAATATTAAATTAATTTATTATTATAATAAAAAAAAACTTGAGTGAGTGTATTTTATGGCGCGATTTCGAGCGAATTTCCCCCTGAAAATATTTTCGCCAATATATAAGAAGTAAATCACACAAGAAAAGAAAATCAAATTGTGACGGAAAAAAAACTCTCCCCACAAAACCCAGTCGCATTTTATCACAAAAGGTATTAAAAGTTTTAAAGATGAATGAAAACTTGCGCCGAAAAGACGAAATCTTATTCTCAAACGATATACGGTGAATTTATTTATTTCGCATACAATTTTATTTGTCGCAATTTGTTCATTTCACTTGCGTACGACATAACGATTTTTTTTCGCCCAAAAATAATCGAATTTTGATACGCGCGGGGTCAAAGACGTCCTTGGGTAAATATAGACATTTCTAGTGTCGTACGTATATTGGGTCACTAACTCACTCTACATCTTCGTATTAAATATTAACCCACTATTCAAACTTGGCCATTACGCCGTCGATATACAAATGACGTAACGAACCGAACGGCTTCGTAAACTTTCGAAGGATCATTCATTCCATGATCTAATTATGTTTAATTAAATATATCTATATATATAATTTATTTTGTGTTGATTAAAATTCGATTGTACGGCCCCTCTAAAGGGCTAGAAACTAATTAAAGTTTTTCATTGATTTGAAAACTTTTCAGACATACTTTGAAATAGAAAAGTTTCACAATGGTAAGCTTTTAATGTTCTTTTTTAATATATGCAAAAATAACGAGCATAAAAAAAATAATGGTATTTAATGTTCGATTAACGTGGCGCGATAGTAATAAATAATAATTAATTTGGAAATAAAATAATTTCAGCGTGAATAATACGCCTGAGGTGATATCAAAGAGTGTTTCGTTATCCAATCGCGGGCTATTTTTATTTTTGGACCAAACTGCTGATGATAAACCACGTCCAGCATCCATAGCTAGCGTATAGCACACCCAAGCCTCGATTTTCAATTGATCATTTTTCTATGTATTACTGATTGGGCTCAAATTAATATTTTTTGTATTATAAATATTAGAAGGGGCCCAAATGTAATGTCGTATTTTTTTTAATGATACTCAAACTCATATTTCTAATCATTTTTTCAGGTAAATCGAAAATGCCTTTCTTATAAAACTCTACAGGTTTAGAGTCGAAAAAGACTGAGAGGGCCGATTTTATTTCATCTTCTGATTAAAAAAAAATCTCGTAAATAATGCTCCAATGAGCGAAAAAGCTGATAATCGGATGGAGCCAGGTCTGGAGAATACGCTGGATGCAATAAAGCTGTCAAACCTAATGCATCCATTTTTTGTGAAATAGGCTATATGTGGTCGCACGTTGTCATGCTAGAGAATAATTTTTTCACTAAAGCAGGGTTTCCCAAACTTTTTCAGCGACGGAACACTTGGCAAATCCGAAAATTTTGGCGGAACACTTATTTTTTAGGTTGGGTAATTCATAATAGTATGAATAAAAAACTTTTTACAGGCTCAGACTCAATTGTTTATCAAACGTATACGGTTTTTCGAACCTCTAGATTTGAGTTGCTATCATAAATGAAGGTTTTATTAGGGAAATCATCGAAAGTCGTTTTCACACATTTTTTTTAAATACTCAAGTGTGAGATAATATTTTTAAATTAAAAATTAGAATGATTCGAGACATTTGGATTGATATATTTTTTTAATAAGTTGTCTTTTTTGTGCTAGGTAACGGGGTTATCGGTCTTCAGACTACGATAAAGGTAAGAGACGCAAGGAAATGGCGACAATAGACGGGCGGCCCGCCCAGTACGGGCTGACCCTGCGCCAGCTTCGGGAGCTGATGGAGCAGAGGGGGTCGGAGGGGGCGGCGCGCGTCAGGGCGCTCGGCGGCGCCCAGGACATCTGCAGCAAGCTCTACACCTCCCCGATAAACGGCATCACCGGCACCGAAGCCGACATAGAACACCGTCGCGACACCTTCGGCTCCAACACCATTCCCCCCAAACCTCCCAAGACCTTCGCTCATCTCGTCTGGGAGGCACTGCAGGACGTCACTCTCATCATTCTAGAAGTGGCGGCCATTATATCGCTCGGTCTGGCCTTCTACACTCCAGCCGACGAGAACAACAAAAACGAGGACGAAGGTCACCACGGTTGGATCGAAGGCGTTGCCATTCTCGTCTCCGTTATAGTCGTGGTCATCGTCACCGCGTTCAACGATTACACCAAAGAACGCCAGTTCAGAGGTCTCCAAAGCAGGATCGAATGCGAAAACAAGTTTGCCGTCATTCGCTGCGGAGAACTACTCCAGCTGCCAATATGCGAGATTCTCGTCGGAGATATATGTCAAATCAAGTACGGCGATCTTCTACCCGCCGACGGAGTTCTCATTCAAAGCAACGATCTTAAAGTGGATGAGTCCTCCCTCACCGGAGAATCCGATCAGGTCAAAAAGTCATTCAATACTGATCCTATGCTTATGTCGGGCACTCACATCATGGAGGGAAGCGGTAAGATGGTCGTCACGGCCGTCGGTGTCAACTCTCAAGCCGGAATAATATTCACGTTACTGGGCGCTACCGCAGACTGCAGCGAGGAGGAGGAAGAAAAAAAAAAGAAAGAGAAAGTATGAAAACCAGATTCTTACATAAGCATCCGAAACATATGATCGATGCTCATATTCTCAAAAAAAATAAATAATGATACATGTAAATATTTAGAAAAGCGTTGTTTTTTACATAAAACAATTTTATTACAAATATATATTAAATATAAGCAATTATTATAAAAATATATAACGACATACAATATCACTATGAATAACTATTGCATATGAAAGTATAAAATGACTATGTTAATCTTAATTACACAAAAAAATATATATATAATCATCTTATTTGTACATTGATCTCTTAATACAATAACAATACATCGACTACTTAAACACTAGATATGCTAAAACTGTGACTTTTCTGCATTTCTGCACAATTAATTAATAATTGAATAATATATACATACAGAAATATTAAATCCAACACTAAAATTAAACCCTGTGACAACGATATTATCTAGAAATGCTAGCGATCATGTTGACGATACAATGCTAAAAATAAACAGTGTTAAAAATGCACGACGTAATTTATTAAACGCTATATGCATCTCGCTCGCTCGCATACACATGCATGCATATGCGAACGAGCGTTCGTCAAATAATAATAATATGCAAACAATGCAATGTTTTTTTTTATCAAATATAATAATAATAATGGTTAGCATTTCTCGCATCGTTATCGTAAAACATCACAGGGTTTTTATCTGATTAAACATGCATATGTGAATAATGTTACGATATGACTAAAAGGATATTTACAAAACCCTCGTATTATACTTAAGACTATTTACCTAAAACATACAAATGTGAATGATATGACACACAATATTCGACACTGGAGTCAGTTTTATGATTTTTAATAAGAAAAAAATATTAATTAAACTTTGGATTGAACAACATACACACCCCATGGAGGTTTTTAATTGCGGAATGGGGGATTTTTATTAACCATGCGTTGTTAGCGAAGGCCTTCGCGTTTCACTCCACCTATGGTTTCATCCTATTCCTCACTGACCTGACTAGGCGGTAGGGTTGTTCTTCTCGGAGAGAACGTAGATCCTCTGAGCAGACCGGGTCGCAACGGTTTAATTGTGATTTTCTTATTGCTAGTGTCGGCGGCGACTCTGGTCACCTCGCTGGTCGAGTTCAGTCTCGATTTGCCAGCTTCCGACCGTCGGGGATCGACGGGCACGTTTTGGGACCTGATCGCGCTGAACCTCGAGCGTCCGGAAGTGTAACTATTGGTTCTATTATATTTTGGGGTTGTGAACGGAACGTTTTTGCCTTCGGCCGTGGTGTTGGAGGCGCGATTCGCCGATGGGATGATCGACAGTCGGGTAATGTTGGTGGCTTTCAGCTGATTCGTCTGCGCTCGTCTGGGGAATGTGAGTTTTGGTCGTTTCTTCGCGATTTTGGTTAGTGTGTTATTGGTTATGGAGGCAGATTTGATTTTGACTATACTCGAGTCTGAAATTGGCGTGTCTGTCGTCGTCGTAGCGGCTTCTTCGGTCACCGCGATCGTTGTAGCCGCTGTCGTGGATAAAGTAACGACCGTAGTCGCAGCGAGAGTAGTTGAAGTGGTTACGACAGATTCTTCGGTCGCATTTAAAGCTGCGTCAGTTTTATTCATCGCGTCTTCTTGATTTAAAATCGATATCTTGAACGGCTGTTTGGTTAGTGGATTTTCTTTTTCGTGCATCACGTCAACCGCCGCTGGTACTCCGAAAAACTCTTTATTGCGGACTTTGCTCGAATCCTCGTCGGGACGAAGCACTTGTATTTTAACATAATTCGTCAAAGATCGTCCACTCGGCACTCTATCGCTTTCAGTGTTATTCGAAATCTCAGTTTGAGGTGCAGCATACACTACGAATGCTTTGGATCCCGTGACTGCTTCATCGTTTTCAATCGCTTGTCGCGCAGAATGCAACGAAGATTCTTCTCCATTAAACAATCCTTCTATAGCCAAAGTAGAAGATTCGTTATGAACGAGAGATCTTGGCGTAATCGATTTCATATCCCTATTTTCAGCATCATTCTGTAGCGTTTTATTCGTTCTATTCAAGATGTTATGCGCGGTGAACTGACTGTGGAGATGCTCCGAATATGCAGGTGCATCTATAATATCGATCAATGCATTCCTATGATTATAGGCTGAATTTACGCTTTCAGAGGCAATCAAATTTTCTTTACCGCTATCTGAAAAATTGTTGAATGTTCTGGCATTCCTCGCCTCGTCTATTCTTATCGGATTAAACGGCGGATTGGCCACCGGATATTCGTGACTCAAATTCGTTAAATATATCGGTATATCTCTTTCTACAATTTTGATGAGAGTGAATCTGCTCACTTCTCCTATTTTATCCAATTTAGGTTTCTTCTCTTGCACAACCTCGCCCCTTTCGATTAATCTGCTCTCGTTTTTGCGATTAAATCTATGCTTCTCTTGCGTTGAAGTCACTTCTACAATTCGGCTTACTTCAAATAGCTTATCTAATAATGTAGTCGTCTTAACTGATGGTTCTATTACTTTGTTTGATTTCTCAGTTGTTGTTGTTGTTGTTGTTGTGGTTGTTGTAGTTGAAACATTATAAAATGGATAAACCGTGTTTTCTTCAACCTCCTTATCATCTGTAGCATTTGAAGATTTATACGTGTTATTTACTGAAAATACGTGCGTTTCAATTTTCGGCTTTTCGGTTGACGATTCTTCTTCTTTGATCAATGTAGTCATTTCATCGATCAAGATCGTTGTTGCTTCTTCAGTCGTAGAATCGATTACTTCAGAATCTGTGGGTAATTCAGTAGAATCATACACTTCCGTCGTGGTGTCTACCGAATAATCTGTCGTTATCAGAGTGCTATCTTCGGTCGTATCTTCCAATGTATTCGACGTGGTGCTCGAGAATCGTTTGGGATTTCCGAACAATTGCTTGTGTCTGTTGTTGACGTTCTCTATGTTTATTGCTTCTGTGGCAGGTGTTATTTCAGAAGTTACAGCTCTGTTCGTAGGCAACTTTCTCAAATATTTGGACGTTGATTCCGTCGGTGTTGGAGTAGGCGAGAATCCAGGTCTATTCACTCTATTGGGCTGGAACGCTACGGGTCTATTGAATCTCTTGTTTGCTTCATCGACAGCTGGTCTACTACTGACTGTTGGACGATTAAATCCGGAGGGTCTATTAGATTCTCTGCCGATTGATAGTCCTCCTCTCGCTTGAACCGCTGGTGGCTGAGGACTATTGAATCTATTAATATTTCCTAGTTTGATTACAGGAGGAGATATTTTTCTAGGTTTATTATCTACAACTTCCACAACCTTTTCTTCTACTTCTTCTACTTCATCTTCGATCACTTCCTCGTTTTTAACAACGTCTTTATTTTCTTCTTCGACATTTTCAGCAATATTATTCAGTGAACTAGCGCTTGGCCCTCTAGTGAACAATTGATCCACGGGTACAAATACTAACTTATTTGGTTCCTCCTCTTCTTCTTCCTCTTCAAATTCATCATCCACGTTTTCATACTCGTCGTCGTTTATAGTCGTAGTGCGAGACGTAGTAAACGGTCTTTTGCTGAACGGCCTAGCACCGAATGCTGGTCGTCGAGGATTGGTTTCTATTCGTGGTTTACTCTCAATAAATGCATTGGGATCGCGATCAAGTGTAGAAGGCGTAGTAAACGGTCCGTTTATATATTTCCTGCTGTAGGTCTTAACTGTCGTAGTCGATGGCTCTGTCGACGTTATGATATTTATCGGTCTTTTGATGGGACGATATGATGGACGCTCTGATTTGGAACGCGTTGATGAAGAAGTAAACGTGGTCTGTTCGGTCAAAAGATCGATCTGAATATTTTCCGTGGTGGATCTATCTATATTCACCAATGGAGTTATAGATGAACTTTCTTTGACATCATTTTCTTCTCTTTCGTCCTCGGTGTTATCTTCATTTTTGGTATTAAGTATATGCGTTTTGCCTTCGTCTGTCAAAATCGGTTTAAGCTTCCTTCTGATAATTTTTCTTACCCTCGGTATAGCGTTCGTTTGATTATTTTTTGCGTCATCTATCGCCGGCTTATCTGAAGCATCTTCAATATGTTCGTTTGCAGAATCTTCAGGTGTGGATTGAGTTGTTGTGGTTGTCGTAGTTGTTGCGGGACGACGTCTCAAAACTTTTTTAATCCGCTGCTTCGATGTTTGATCGCCTTTATTGGTGTCCCCTTGTAAATCGTTTTCAATAATCGTTGCTTCTGTTGTTGAACTTTCGAGAGGCGTGGTTGAACGATGCTTCTTCACTATGATTCGTTTTCTAGGACGTTCCAGAGTTACCAATGCATTACTCAAATCATCCTGTTCCTTTTCTTCAATCGTGGATTCAGATAAATGTATATTTTCTAATGGCAAATCATTGCTGTTATCATTTTCAATCGCGGGTAAAGGTGTGGTGCTAGACACTTTCGCAGATAATGTAGAAGTGGATGGTCTTCTCAGAAGAAGAATACCGCTTCTATTATTAGTCTGCCCTAACAAACTATTAGAATTTATAATTTTGGTTACGTTGATCGATTGTTGAGAGCTTAAAGTGCTGGGAACAGTCGGTAATTTGAACAAAGTATGACTCTTATCTTCTTCTGAGATATTAATAACCGGCGCAGAAAGCCTTGCTTTACCCAACAATTTAGCATCGAATGGAGATTCCGTGTTTAATTCATTTTCATCTTCGCTTTCTAAATCTAGATCATCATATCCTGTATTTTCTTCAACGTTGGCAGTTGAAAATGAAAACGGTCTCGGCGAAAATCTAGCAATATTAAACTTCCTACCCCTCGGTGGTATCGATGATTCTGATACATCCGAATTAGATTCGGTATTATCCAACGTTGGTTTTCCAGTTGTGAATCTGTTGCCACCTCTAAATCCAAAACTTCTTTGCCTATCGCTAATAACTGGCGTTATTGAAGAATCGCTCTCATCAGAATCATCTTGCGGTTGGTTGGTGGTCGAAGAAAACGCCGGTCGGAATTTTCTATTGACTTGTGCATTTCTGTATCTGTTCGAAGGTTCGGGACTCTCAAATCGTCTCTTTGTATTATCAATAGACGTCAAAGATGACAGATCTGATTCGAAGCTGCCGTATGAAGGTCTAAATTTGCGATTCGGCGTACTTCTTGTGGGATTAGTCGTAGAAGCGACTTCAGTTTGAACGAATTCATTGCTGCTACTTTCGTTATCGTTGTTGGATCTTGTTGGATCAGCGCCAAAGAATTTTCTTAATCTATTATTCGGCTGTCTTAACGTTGGTGAATTACGCTGAGAAATGACCGGTCGATTTCTGTTCAACAATCCATTCTCGCCATTAGACGTGATCGGAGATTGATCTTCAACATTTTGCGCGACTTCTTCGTCAGACGACGGTTTTGAGTTTAGCTTCCTTGCCGTAAATCGCAACTGCGGTCTTACGAACCTCTTGTTTCCGTAATCGGTCTCGGCTTGATCTGTTTCAGAATCGTCTTGATTTTCATGACTCGCCGGTGTTGTGGAGCGAATCTTTCTACTTCCGGGTCTTCCGTTCAGCTTTGCAAGATTATCGGCGGCCCCGTCTACGCTACTTTCGCTCTTACCATTGCTATCCAGTTCCTTATCGGGATCGGACGATATTTCGTTACGTAAACGCGCTTTTAACAATGACAATGATGATGATGAGTTGTTTGATGATGGGTGAATGCGTGTGCGCTTAATATTACCATATTTCCTATCGAGACTCACCTTGTTATCTGGTATTTGATCGGATTGTTCTTGTGGTTTAACAGTAGTCGTAGTAGGTCGAGTACGTTTAGCAAACAGCGGGGAGCTTCGTTGGGTCGAAGAAGATACTTCTTCGGAAATGGTTACTTTGGTGGAGTAAGAGATGGGATTCGTGATGGTGGTGTCGTTGTTCTCGTCTACTGGTTTTGGGGTGGTGTTGGACAGGGTTGTTATTTGAGCATTCAAAACGGACGAGCTTCCCGTGTTAGTGATTATGCCGTTTTCCGAAGTGAAAGACGGCGAAGCAATCTCCACGTTTACGTCGTCGATATCGTTGTTGCTGTCACTCAAAGTGGTGCTTTCAATGACGGCCGATATCTCCGAGAATTGGTTTCTAGGCTCAGTAACAAGTGCAGCGGGAGGGGAGAAGGTAGATGAATAATCGGGATTAACATGATCTTCGGAACCTTGCACCACCACATTATTGATTTCTGAGTTATTTACTTCGGACGTTGCCTCCGTAGTCGTCGACCTGACCCGTTGAATTGTTTTGTACCTAAAATTAAACAAAACCATTAATTTCTAATCCATTTAAACATAATCTCATAAATAAATATATATATATACTTTGATGTAGTCCCATCGTTTGCTTCGGGTCTAGAACGGACAAAGCTAGAATAATCTTTGTTTTGCACGGAATTTCGTTCATCGCTCTCTTGAGAATTATCTTCAGGATTCCTATTGATCGTTGAATATCTTTAAAAAAATATTACAATATATATTTTCATATTAAAATAAATAAACAATATTATTTATTTATATCTAAACCTTGCTGTTGATTCTGGTTCTTGTGTTGTCGGTCTTGCTCTGCGAATATTGACATATTGTGGAAGACCGGGTCTGCTAGTCGAAGATGCTATTTTCGTTTCTACTTCATCTTCTTCTTCTTCCTCTTCGTCGGCGCTATCAAAATGATCTTCTGATTTTTCAGTCGTAGTCGAAGCCGTTCGTTGACGATTAATCGTAGTGTATCTAAAGATCATAATTCTTTATTAAACTGCATTTAATTGTATATAACTTCAAAACCAAGAAATAATACTGACTGAGGTCTTCCTCTTTTACTGCTTTTTGTATCTTCTACATCAATGGGGCCGATCGATTGTGGTCCACGGCTATTTTGTTGCGGAGGAGCACTAAAATATGAATAAAACAATAAGAAATAAATATTATAAAGCCATAATAATTATATTAATATATACCGTTCTTTGATGGGTCTTGCTTGAGATAATACTCTTTCATATAAAAGACGAGGGATGGTTGCTGGAGTCGTTGTAATCGAACCGTGAACAGTATTCGATGATGATGACGATCCAGATAAATATTTCTCCAATTGTTCAACACCACCTGAAGATCATTTTATTTAATTATTACAATAAAATTATTAAAATCACAAGAATAATAATATATACCTAGTTTTTTAATGAGATCGACTAATTCTTTGATGACTTTCGGATCCTCTTCGGACGTTGGTAAATCATCGTCAACCTCCTCTTCTTCGTCTTCATATTCTTCCTACAATTAAAGTATAATGAATAAAACAAATAAATCAAATATGTAAGATTTATTTATTGAATTTGCCTCGATTGTCGAAGGTGTTGTCGATCCTCTAAATAATAGCGTGGTACTACTCGTGGCTGCTGTAATACGAAGCGCTGGTCTTCTAGTCGTAAAGAGGGCTGATAACTGAGAAGGTCTTGTAGTCGTGGTAGTTGTTCTTGAACTCGTGGTAGTCGATACTTTAGTCGTAGAAGCTGGTGGAGCACTAGTCACAGCAACTTTCTTCTTATTGCAAAGCACATTGCGAGCAAAATCACAAGAATCAGCAGCTTTATTGAAATATAATCCTGAAAAATCATATAAATATAGATTAAACATCAATTTTATTTGTATTAATTGAATAAATATTAAAAAAATAACCTGAAGGGCAGTTGAATTGATGTGCTACTATTCCTAAATTAGATGGACCGCTCTCAAGACACCAAAAATATTTTTTGCAATCCCTCGGATGAGGGAAGAATCCTTCTTCGGTACATTTGAAATCTATGAAAAATATTTATGTATTATAAAATGTATTTATTAATTTAATTAAAATTTTATTGAATAATATTTATAAACCTGATCCTGGATCTGGAGTAGTCGGTGGTTCCGGAGTGTTCAAACCCCATGCTGGAGTATAGGAAACAGGGGTCGATTCGGTGGTACTTGTGCGACGAGACTGATTTTGACGTCTGCCAGAAGAGGATCTAAAAAAATATTACGATTTAATATAATCGTCATAATAATTAAATTAGTATGAAAATAATTAAATTACTTTGAGAATTTGGATTCAGTTTCTGAATCCTTTTTAGATCCCTTGATGGTATTTTTGTCTTTTTCTTCAGAACTATCGCTGGATTTGCTAGGTTTGGACGGCCTCGGTCGTTTTCTGGTAGATGTTGGTTTTTTGGTTGCAGCAACTGTTTCAGTTATGCTGAAATACGTGAAAAATAATTGAGTATTAATTAACATCTAAGCATAATAAAATATATTTAAATATATTATTACCCCAAGCTCTTGTATAGAGATTCTTTAGCAGCTTCAATTAATGGATATGGTTTGTTATGACATTTTCCGCGGAAATCATCGTTGTCAATGGACCAAAACATAATACCTGATATTAAAAAATAATTATTAATTTAATAAATAAGATATATATGTATGAATTAAATATAATCAGACCTCCGAGATGATTTTCAGCGACGTATTCAGCCTTCTTTCTGACAATATCGATATCATCGTAACCAACCCATTGATTTCCTTTGTAAGCGTATGGTCCTAGTGCCCTTGGATTCGGTTGAACGACTGTCCATTCCTCATCTTCGTCTTCATATTCATCAGAATCATCAGCATCTCTTTTGCTTCTTGCTTTTGGCATCAAGCTCTCACATATCTGAAAATAATATCAGATTAATGTCGGTAACTATTTTATTATTGAAAATATTCTTGTACCACAACATAGATGGCGTTGGATATTAAAATATATTTTAATAATAAAATAAATAAATATACCTCGTAATAAGCGAGATATCCCTTTTCTCTGGTAGCATCTCCTTGTTCTCCAGGACCATCAGCAGGTGCTCCAATAGCAAAGGAATCCGGATTGAATAGCGTGAATGATCGTCCATACGTTGGTATACCTAGCACGATTTTTTCAGGATCGGCGCCTGCTTCAATATAACGCTTTATTGTAAAATCCTGAAAAAAAATGTTTAAAAATGAATATAAAATATAATTGAATAAATAATTAATATATGAATCAATTTACAATATTTAAATCGCTCTCGAAGTTATATTCAGATGCCGCCTCCAATGGATACAATGGTGAATGATGATTCACCGAAGGTTCGAACGCCGAATGATAATCGTAAGACAGGAGATTCATCCAGTCGAGATATCTGTTTAGCTTGGGGACGTCGTATCCTTTGTCGATGTACTCAACACCGGCAGGTACGGCCATTGTCAACAGCAGACGAGGACGACCCGTCTGGCTGGATTCCTTGTCGAACTCTTCCCTCAGCTCCTGCACCAATCTGGCGTAGTTGCCTTTGTCTTTCGGTTTTCCGCCGTCGCGGAACGACGGATACTCCCAGTCGAGATCGAGACCATCGAACTTGTTCTGTCGCAAAAACTGCAAATAAAAAAATAGCGCATATTAATCACGATGCTGTATAAATATTAATGATGCAATTAAAAACTTATTTTTATAGATTTGATATAAACTTGTACTGTATCAGAGCATAACTTTCGAGGCCAACACGTCTAATATTAATGGTTATATTCAAATTAGCGTTTGATTTCAATAAGCAAATAACAAATCTGGTCCATTGCTACGCAATTACGTACAAAGTCGAGTCTTTTTTGTGCGAAGATAAGCGAAAAAAAACGCAAAATAAATATATGATAATTCAATACAAACGAGAACATATCTTAACTAATTAATAAAAATAATACACTTTCACAAATTCACTAAAATAATCTATCAATGCATTAGATCTGCACGATGCCGTCATACTTAGAAATATTTTTATAAATTATATTATGAGGGATCTTGAACCCGAATAGGTTTCTATGCTATCTTTTCCTCAAACACTGCTCTCCAAAAATATATAGCCTTGGAATCATAAAAAAATAGTTCAATAATCCTTTGTCTTTATTTGCTGTGTTAATTTAATTAAGCTATACGTAATCCTTAGTCGACTCTGATGATTCAGATCTGTAGTCGGTTGATAATAAAGATGCTGCTTAATGTCTGGCTGCAACCTACAAGAAAATCCATAAGAATCTTGCACTCCCACCTTTAATATTTACAATGAAGACAGATTTTTCTCCGTATTAATATTAAAGACCTTCGATGTTATCGAAACCGTCAACTATTTCAATTAATAGATATCATAATATACATTTTCTTAAAAACCCCGTAATAAAATAAAGAAGAATATTTTTTTTCTAAATTCGCATAAAATTTGAATTGCTTTAAGCTTTGATTAACTGGATAAAAGATTATTTTAATATTTGTGATAGATAGAATGGTTTAAAAATGACAGTCTCTTCATAATCTCAATCGAATTTAAAAGGAGGAATCGTATTTTTATCAAAATATGGGATAATTAAAGAAAATTTATGTACATCTATAAATAATGATATTTGTGAGCAAAATAAGTAAACCAAGGTGAATTCTTCTATAAAGAAATCGATAATGATTGCCACATCAAAATAACTATAAGTTTCCATTTAAATTGTTTAAATGTCATGGTTTTTTTGGCCCGTTTTTCATTTCCGGGATTTGGAATAGACAGCTGAAAACGTTTGAGATGAGAAAAGATTCCATAAACGAAAGGCGTCAAGAATAAAACTGTATTTCAACTTCTTTACAAAGATCTGGAGTTTCTAGACCAGTGGTTCTTAGCCCAGGTTTGATCGAACCCCGGGGGTTCGGTGAGTCAGTCTCCCGGGTTCGGCGGAGGACAAAACAAACACCGACTTATTGTACGATATTATGAAAAATGATACGACGTATGATATAAGGGTTCGTGAACGCCCAAATGAAACTAGTGGGGTTCAGTGCCTTCAGTGTTAAGAACCACTGTTCTAGACACTGTTGAAAGCTGTGAAATCTGTTCTTATAAACCATGGTGCGTAATGATTCTGAGTGTCAATGATTATGGATGTATAAACGATCTTAGGTCTAATAACTGCAGTGAAAATTAATAAGTCTAAGGAACCGGGAACTTTTTTTTCAAAAAGCGGACGAAGGATAACATTATTATAGTTATTTTTTTTAAGGATATTTTTGATATGTATTTTCCATGTTGACTTTGGGTCGAAAACTACCCCAAGATACTTCGCTGCGGAGCTCAATGGTATAAGAGTATCATTAATTATTCTATTTTGGGGGAGTATTTATTTATTTGTCACTCCACTTTAGAAGAGTATTGATGTATGTTTGAATATTGGTATTTATTGCTTTAATGTTTAGAATACGTGTGGAGATAATATTGAGCCTTGTGGAACTCCTACCCTAATAGGGTGGGAAGAGGAGAGTTCTGATTGGAATTATACTCTGAAATTTCTATTTTCTAAAAAGGTTTGAATAGGTTTAATATATATGAAATTAGACCTTCGTGCCAGACCTTGTCAAAGGTACGTGTGATGACTAAAAAAATCGCGCTGAAGGAGTGATTAAAGTTCAATCCTTTCCCGACAAATTCTGAAACCCAGAGAATGTGGTGGAGTGATCTGGCCTGAAACCGTGTTGCTCATCTGGTATCTATAAAATATCTTAAGGTCATGACAATTTTTTTGTAACCCGTTGTTTATTATTTTTTTAAAAATATTTTGCCTAAAGAGGATAATAGACTTATCTATGAGGTTACGTGGTTTACCTGGTTTGGGGAATAAAATAATGTTGGCACTTTTCTAAAGTGCCGTAAAGTAGTTAAATAGAAGTGAGGCGTTACCTGACCCCAGCCAAAGATTTGATATCCTTTTGTAGGTAGATCCACAAACTCGGATGAATCTATAATATTACTGTAGCAATGTATTTGAATTATCCACATATCACTAATTCTGGTTATAAATATAGATACTAATTGTAAATCTTCTATTTAGTAGAATGTGGATGTAGAAAGGAAGAGAAATAATAGAAATAATCTCCTTGCATTTATGTAGAGTTTTTTCACTTAGAGGTTCATGATCGGGTTTTTATTATAAGAAGGGGTCCATGAGCATGGTAAGCTTGAGAACCACTGTTCTAGAAACATATTCAGGCTTTGTAAGCCCGAATATGATATCACACCGTATTTCTATTGTATGATCTCACTGACGAATTGATCTCCACATGTCATAGAGCCAAGCAAACCAATTGTTTTGTTTTCTTTTTATATAAATCAAGGCGTAGAAAATTAATCATTCCAGTTTACATAAGGAAATCTCCTCTTCAAACTCTGCAAAGAGATGAATTAATCCAAAATTTCAACTATATCCTTATGATTCGATGTTCTATTATGTTTCTGACAATAAAGAATCCTTCTTTTCAGATGTCGAATGCGTTTTTTGTACATATTCTATAATAATAACGGAGAGAGTACATAATTTATTATGAAAATGGAATAAATCACAAATTATGCTTATGTTATGTTTATGCGATTTTTGCGAAAGTAGATTTACGGGGAATTAAAATACAAATAAAAATATATTAAACATAAATTTAGTGCACATTTTTGCAGCGATCTTTCATTAATTTTCCATATACTGTAATATTTAAATAAAATTATAAACACCTAATCAAATACAATTACACACTAATGCTTATGTATTTTTTCTCATAATTAAATCGTTGTACCTAGATAATGACCATGTCCACGATTAAATGCTGCATAAAGAGATACGTCGAATTAACAAGATATTTTTTTATAGAAAATTGTGTTAAATTTAAATATGCATCGTTACGATCATTACGGGGTATAGAGTGTTTAGTTTTATTTTTAGGTTGCATAAAAATTCGTTGCAAAATGTGTGCCAACGGAGGAGTCATTATTATAAACCGTATTGTATCGAACCGCGTGTATGTGATCCAAATATTAAGAGTGTATAATGGAAGTGATTAACACCTACATATTCGCCACAAAAACAATGATTAATAGTTGTATTGAGACTAATTGCGATACGAAAACGCCGGATTAACCAACAATCGGCAAAGACCGATATGGTAGCTGTGCTCGTTTTACTAGTAAAAAAATATTTTAAGTCGAATTTCAGACCCTAATTAAAGTCATATATGTCGGCAACGTTGAGCAACGCGAGCTGGCCCATCCGATTTTTTTTTATAAAATAAATATTCCTTTCGACATCCGATTGCACAATGCGAAAAATGATAATTACGAGAGAAGCCGCGGAAAAACAATGGATGTGCACAGTTAATAACCCGAACAATGTAGTCATCTCGAAAAATGCTCGAACAGGATTTACGATCAAGGATTGCGTAATCCATCCGTCTTTTCGCACCGTGTGAGACGTAGGCTGATCCCCATCCATCATCGCGTTGACCTTGGACTCTTCGAAACTTCCGAGTCACGACTTTGGCCACATTACCCTATTTATTGCTGAGTCGATGCCGATGATAATAGGTTTCTTATTGTTAAGAGGAATCGTAAAAAAAATCTAAAACGAAATCTCATGACGCAATATAATTGTTAGAAACAAGAGAGATGATATTTATCGTCTATCTATATTGTATCGATAAATATATGTATACTTTAATTTTATCTGCGAGATTTTTTTTGAAATGTTTTTCCTTAATGCAATCCGCCTCTTGTCTCATCTTTAAGATTTATTTGAGTCCATATTTTATACCAGAAATACGTTCTCTGGTAAACTGAATATTATTATTATTAGATATCTGCATGATGATAAATGATATAAAAATATATAAAAATACTAGTTTGCTTTGAGAGAGACCACATGATACTCGAGTGTTCTAGTGTAAATAACTTTTTTTTTTCATAATTCCAATTGATTAAGTACATCCTTATAAAGCTAGTAAATTTTAAATTTTATTTATTGTAAGCAGTACTTAAATAAATATAATAATATTGATATTTTTTACAGATATAAAAATATTAATTGTCATCAAAAGATAAGGTGACCATTCGTATTATGTATTTCCGGGGACTGTTCTGTGTTTCAGCAGCTTGTCTCCGATTTTTAGTAATAAATTTATCTTATAAGTAATAAGGTAAGCCAAAAAAATGACCTGACGTAAAAATTGATGATTCTCAGCTAATTGATCAGTTTATTTGCTTAGATTCTTTTTTAAAATTAGATAAAATTAAAGAATGGTTGGATCCGAAAAAATGGGTTAAAAATGTGTAGACATTTTTACAGCTTTTTATGAAAAACATATTTCTTTTGCCATCCCTTTACAAATTGTGAAGTTCACTATTAGCTATAACGATTTCCATATACAATAGCAAGTTATTTTAATTCCCGATTTCGCTCGTAAAAATATGGTCATCATATCTTAAAATATTGGATTTTAAAATATCATTAAAGAAAAAAGTCTAACAATGAGAATATTTGTGGGGTAGTTATATAATACTGGTATGGGACGAGTTGTAATTATTTACGTTCTTAATGTCCGAAAAAGATAGAAATTTAGCACAGTTTTGGCCGAAAAAGGCCGAATTCCATGCAAACTTAAAAAAATCCAGATACAAAACAAATGTTCATTATGAAAGTGGAATAAGTCACACATTTTATTATCAATTAGAAAAACACATCGTTAATTCAATGTAAAACATAAATAAAGCTATAAATTAATATTATTTTTTGGAAAATATTTATTTATTCTACAACTCATAAACTGAAGAATATTTTCTAAATAATTTTCATAAAAAATGTAAAATTGATGAATATTTTCCCGAACACAGTAGGATACGAGAAAAATATTGTAATTTGTTTTCTCAATAGTGAATAAGTATTATTTTTTTATTTTAACCTCTTCCATTATATGGGCCAGACGTATTGGCCCAAAAGATTTTCTATCAAAAAAAATGAACCACATTTTTTTCTATTTATTTAATAAAAAAAATGTCTTTTATTGAATAGGATTTCAGATCAAACCCTATAGATGTTTTTTTATTCATTTTACCAATAAAAATATTTTTTTATATATTCGTAAAATACAATTAATGAGAGTAGAACGGAAATTCGACCAAAAAACGTCAGAGTGGAAAAGATTGAATTTTATTTTATTATTAAAGCGAAAATGTTTAAACCATACAATTCCGAAGAACATTTTAGATGTTTATTGGGCAGTTCTGAATGTAAACATAAATCAATTATGAATCTGGCGATTTAAAATAGATGATAGAAATATTAAAGACATTTTCAAATCAGCATGACTTTAAATTTAACAAAAAACCAGCAGAAACCCCTCATGGATCAAGATTCTTGGCTAATCATTTAAGAATTAGTGGAGTCATATTAAAATTGGAGTCACAGTGGAGTCATATTAAAACTGATGAATATTGAGTAACGGTATGCCTATGAGTAATTCAACGACGCCCTCGCAGAACAAAAATGACTCATAGAAAAATTGATAGTTTTTAAATATCCTTTAAGCGTATGAAATCTGTAACTAACGTAGAATGTTACGATCGAGAGCATTTTCTGCCTTAAATGAACTCCATATCTTATTCTAAGATATGGAGTTCATTTAAGGCAGAAACGTTTATCCATTTAACAGTTCATGGTGTTTATTCTCAATATGCTTTTTTATCATAGATTTTTTCATATTTGCCTTCATCCAAGGGCAGTCTTTTCATATAGTTCAGTTTCATCCAGATGCAAACCACCATTTGCCTTCCACATTTATCTTAGTGATTGTCTGAAGAATTTAATTTGAACGCATTGACCATGCCCAGAATGTTGAAGATTCCATGGACGAAACCGTTTTGTTTGGCGGGTTTCGCGCAATCCACCGTTGAGATCTTTTATTGTCGCGTTGTAATGTACGACACGTAACATTTTTATTTATCCACGTCCGATTGTTTAATACGGTTTTTGACTTCTCTGGTAAATTTAGAAGAAAAATGCAGGAATAAATCTCGAAAACAATATGTTACGTGCTCGCTGCATCAACTATTTCAACCCATTCTTTTTGTATGAAGTACGGGTATCAATGACCCCATTTAAAATTTCTCGAACTCGTATCGCGGATGACACTGCGATACTGGAGGAAAGTGCTGAAGAACTTCAAACATTGCTGAATCGTGTTAATGGACGCTTAGATCAGTTTGGAGATATAAATCAAAGTCAGGATTGAGGCATGCTTTTATCAAAATGGTTGAGTTTCTGAGACATTGTCCGTGTGCAGTATGAAGCCTTGTCTCACTTTTAAGAACTAAGGTCAAACTCAAAATAGGGTCAAATTTAGCACAACAGGTTGCAACGGAATGCATAATGTGGTGACAACGATTGCAAAAAATATGAATATAATAATTTATCATTCAGCATAATGTATGGTAATTAAATTTGTTTGACAAAACATATCATCTGAGAGCTGTGATGAAGATAATTATTCGATTAAACGACCCATCTTCAATCGTCACTCGATCCATTCTCGTTTATCTGGAGAATAACTACAGAAGATATATTCAACTGTATTAATATTACAAATCAAGAGATAGGCTGGTAGAAATATATTGATATTTGTACAGATGGTGCTCGAGCAATGATAAGAAAGATGAAAGGTTTTGTATCACGTATCCAGAAAGTAGCTAACTGGTGACTAAAAAAAAATCCACAAATTTAAAAAATGTAATTCTTGGAGCTGAGAAAGTCATAAACTATGTAAAAACAAGATCACTTCAATCCAGGTTATTTAAAATTTTGTGGTATGAAATGGGTAGTGAACACAAAGCACTTTTATTACATACTGAAGTGAGATGGATATCAAGAGAAAAAGCACTATTAAGACTTTATGAACTTCGAAGTGAGTTAAGTTAAGTTATTGGTCTTATCTTATTGGTTCTATCGTCACAAAATAATTCAGGACATAATTAAAGTTTTAACAAATCTTCTATCTATGGTAGATATTTTCACCAAGTGCAATAAAGTTAACTTATAATTACAAAGAAAAAATATTACGATTTTTAATACACGAAAATTGCGTCCTTTGATAATCTAATAATATTTATTGTTTTTCTGCCTTACATAAATGTTTGAATGAATTACGTGTTTTTAAAGCACTTATATGATTGGTTCGGAATCCATTTTCCGTGAAAGCTAAACCAGTAGGCTTAAATGCAAGTGACTATGAAAATCTAATTGATTTAATTAGCGACTCGAATTTGATACATAACAAAAAGATCAGCCATTAAACGACTTCTGGGCGAGTTCGTTTGAAGAGCACCCCAATTTTTCAAAATAAGCTATTATTGTTTACTTGAACTTCCATTTTCCACAACCTATTTAGGAACAGACTAGACTCCACACCAGATATTAGAATGCAACTTACCAATATTGTGCCTGATATCACGCTTTATTTATTCATATTATATTATAGTTTTATATTTAAAAATAATTACTAAGTAAATAATGTGTTTTATTATTTTTATTTAATTTGTACTAGTAGAAATTACCCTACACAAAAATAAGCTAAGTTTTCCGTTAAAATTTCCGGGTTTATGAAGTGTTCCAAGTTTGGTAAACCCTGCCCTACACCATTGCTTCAAGAGTGTACGTACTAATTGTTGTAATTAAGGTAGGCCAGCATATCCACTATAGGACGAGCATAAAGTTCTATATATGTTAAACATTTGGTATAAAAGACTAATTCTAAAACCTTTTTTAACTTCGTATTTTGTAATATGTATCTGTAGCCGTTATTCCACCACGCGCGAGATGATTTCCCACGCTTTATTTTGAATTAAATCCCCCTAGCGGGATCTAGTGGCATGATTGATGATCACTAGCGCCACTATGCCAAGGCGGCCTACCCCTGGCTCTCTGTCTCCGGCGGTCGTGATGTTAACACGTTGCGTCCGGGGGACTCGAAAACGCGTCCTCGCGGCCCAACGTAGTAGAAGTACGGAGGACGCGTTTTCGAGTCATCGTTGGCGCTGATGTTAAACCAAAATCATTTATATTTCATTGATACGCAGACCACACTTTCAAAAGTTTTGAAGTATTTAATTATACAACAAAAAAAAATATTGACGTAACTTAAATGGTATCAGAGTTACATCAATTTAACTGAAGTACTTAACTTTTGCTATTTTTTTCGCGAAATCGCCCGGGCCAACGCAAAACTCGGCACGGAACCCAGCGGACCGGAATGTGTTAAGACATTAAGCATTTTTCTCCGGTGAAATGTAGCCGCCATTGGCCGCGTGCTACATCCGGACGCCACCATGGCGACTCTGGATATTTCCTCTCGTCTTCCCCGTGGCAATCCTCATCGACACCGTATCATTTTCATCATATTTATTTACAATTGACAGACGCACATCATGAGTTTATACCAAACCCACGGTGTGGCTGTCAGTGTCTGGGACACATGCAGGTAGACTACCCAGGAGACCCTACGATCCACGTGGGGAGACTTCCCGATCGCTATCGTCTACGAACGATGGACCAACCCCGCAAGCTAAAGGCTTGTGGCTATGACCATCGACATATGATCGATCAACTTCTTTTCGGAAATTATACCGTCGGTATATAAATGTGTTAATTTTAATACGGCGAGAGTAAAGGCTGCCCATGATCTGAGTCATGAACCCTCCTGGTTTTTTTTACTCCATTTTATTGAAATAAAGATTGTTTAAAAATCTCCGACGTTACACTAAAATATGATTTACAATACCTTGATGGAATTCTTGACAAACTCGCGCCTCCTCTCTGGGCTGGCCACCAATGCAGAGAATCTGCTAGAACCTTCGTTCCATCCACCGATGGCGATCATCGTCTTGAGGTTCGGATTGTACGTCTTCAGTCCGGTGAATTTGGCATAACCACCTGTCAAAACATAATTGATGTACTCTTTGCTCAATAATTAAACAGTAGAGGCGTACCGAGCACACATAGTTGAATCACAGCGTGTGTGGGCTCGAGATGGAGGTGTATTCAATGGGTTTGATGACTCTAATCTCGGTACATCACAGTGCGAGTGGGTACATCATACATACCTTTTTCGATGTCCTGATATTTATCGAACGGCTTGAGCGTGTTTTCCTTGGTGAAGCCTCCGAAAGCGTAGATGAGATGCGTGCAGAGGTACGGATTGATGTTTTGCGGATTGAATTTCGCAGTGCCGGGCCTGTAAACGGACCAGTTGGTGTAATAGCACACCACGCGGGCCTCCTTCGCCGATTCGCCTGAAATCATTAAAAGTATCTATTAAAATATGTATAGTAATACCACTTTTATCGCCATCCATATATATATTGAGTGCGTGCTGCCAAATCGAAACCAATTAAATTGTTGCAGAAAGACGCCATTTCTTCGCTATTTCGATTGCGTAATCGGCTGATCGAACCAGATTTTTAATCCACATGTACGATTCCGCTTCTGGTCGAGTCGGTTTCGTGTGACCCAAATAACATGTGACATTCTTCCGCGCCAAAGTCAACGCAGCCACCGCCGCAATTGCTCTCGCCAGTTAATTCAGCTCTTATGAGATTGTTCAGCATCTCGTTTCAAAATCTCGTATTGTACAACGCTCGATATTCGCCATAGGAATTTTGCCATTTCCATCGTTTCGCCACAGTCTTCGCGGCGGCTAATGATAATGATGCAGCAGCTTCGGATGCTTTGTTTATGTTTACACCGCGTTTCGCAAGCGAGCATCGTCCATCATTGATAACATAACAGTTTTTTGCAACCGAAGATTTATCTACTTTAAAAACGAACATTGACTCATATGCATTCTTGCACATTGCACATTTAACACACAAAAAAACGATTCAAAAATTAAATATTGACGAATTGAGAAGCGCACAAAAAATGATTCATTTGTTCATGTAGCACGTGATCTTTTGGCCATAACGCATTAATTGACGTATTATAATTAATAAATAATGTGTCCGCATACACAACGTATATTTTTTTTATTGACATAGCACAAGAAGTAATCAAAGGAATTCAATACGCACATGCATACTTTCTAATACATATTAAATATAATAAATGAAAAAGAAATTTACTGCTGTTTTCTAATCCAACACTTTTTTTTCATCTTCATGATCGTTCAATAGTCGGCAATATCGCACTAAAAAAATTAAATTTATAAAAAAACTGATAATTTAGAACATCTAATATTTATTTTTGCTGAATATTAAATAAAAATATTATTTAATTATGACATCGATGACGATTTCAGTGTTGCCAACTTTATTAAAAAAAAGGCAATGAAAAAGATTTTTTATGATCTAGTAAATTAATTTGGACTTGGACGGTTTACAGAGATTCAGAGCTGGGCATTTTTTTTCCTTTACAATACTTAAAGTCTACACTTAATCGTACACTTTAAGTCGAATCTATGAGTTACTCTCATTATATTTTTTTACAAATTTATTAATAAAGCATCTATAGGGTTTGATCTGATATTCGATTAAAAAAACCATTATTTTTTTTAAATTAAATAAAAAAAACTTGGTTCAATTTATTGTGGGCCTCCGTGGGCCAGACGTATTGGCCCACGGAGTGGAAAAGATTAAATCTAATATTGTATTTGGGATATTAAATGGATCAGAGAAGGAGGTCAGATGGAAGGATATTCTAGGATTATTCGTTAGGATTAGGATTCGTTTGGAACTAGGACTAGAACTTCGTTAGGACTAGTATTCGTTAGGATTTGTTAGGATGTTAGGATTATTCTATTATTCGTTCTTTTTTGTTTTTTAATCTTCTTCTTCTCGGTCTAATCGAGGAGTCGTACAGGATTTGGTGTAGCATTATTACTCTATAAACTATAATTATGTTTTTAAGAAAAGATGACTGTTAATTCCGATAAGCGGATGTAAAATAGATTTTAAAATGTTAAGTCCTTCTTGCTAGACTAGATCAAACTTTAAAAAAAATATATCATAATAATTAAATTATTTTTTGAGGATTGACAACGTCTGAATTAAAATTTTTCAAAATAATATTATTCAATATTTGGGATTTCATTCATATTTTTAAACCAATATTTTATAAGCCTTGTAAATTTCCCATTAGCTCACATATTTAAGATACACCTTAATTGTTTCGCACTCAAAACTTTCAATGTCTGGTAAAATATTCTTCTACATCGAACAAGTGTTATTAACTTAATTTTATACAAAGGTTGAGTTAATTATTATCGCATTTAAGTAAGCCGATATTTTCGTTATAAAGGATTTCAAGAAAGCTGGTAGGACACTATCGGTTTATCAAAGAAATAATACCCCGATCAATAAGTTAAACCAAAGAAAGGACATTATGTTGTGGCAACCTCTTCTCCAAAAATATCTTACTTTTAGAACGCAATTAGTTTTGAATCAATTTTCAAAGATCCTTCTATCAATACATGCCTCTTTTTAACGGAAATAATCAACAGGAGGATTTCTTATCTCAGTACCTTCAAATGAACTTGGTTTTTACCATTTTCCACTACTAAAAGTTTCATTTTGTGAATTCGAGGTGCGTTTGCACAATATATGAATTTGGATCTTAGACGAATTATGAATTAAATTCATGCACGGTTTGCGATCAATTTTAAATCTCATCACTATCATCATTTGTCAGTCACGAGACACTCACTCGCTTAGCGTATGAGCCTTACAAGACTCTCGAATGGTAGTCGAGGCCAAAGGAAATACCGCGGGGACCTATGCCGTCTTGACATGCGATTTTTTGTAAAGAGTTTTCTCTCTCTTGGCCATTGCTACCATTGGACGTGTGTCTTCTACCACTGTTGGTATCGGATTTTACCCTACCGACTATTGACAGGCAAGTAGGAGGGGGTTTGCCTCGGTAGCCGTTTTCCTCCACAAGTGATTATTAACCCTGTCGCCTAATAGCAATCATTTCATCATGGGAACGACTTTCCCAAAGAGGAAGAAGGAAGATGAGCAAAAGTATCTAGACTAGACCGTTTAACAGTCAAGAGCTCAGAGTTTTTCTTACATGGATTCACAATATGTTCATTAAGTCAATAGGGTTTTTTACTTCATTATTCTCTTTGGAAATCATACAATGATATGAACTCTTTCAGATATTTTTATAAAATTTAAATCCAACAACATATGCACGTCTAAATTTATATTTTATTCTAATTACAGCTTCGGTATCTCCATCAAAGTCTTTATAATTAAGTTCTTCTGCGATATATAAAGAAGTTAATTGATAACTTCAATGCCAACTTCCAAATTAAGTTGTTAAGAATATCAAATAATAATATTAAACACTTTTTACATTTTTTTTCATTAAAGCCTTTATTGTTACCGAAGCTTTTGATTTATTTGAGTTGATTCTAGTAATGGAATCTATCTCTAAATATTTTTATTTTTTTTTAATCCTTTTTCATTTTATTTCATTTTTTGCAGCAATCGAATAAATTTATTCGTATAAAGAGGAAATTAATTATAAACACATTCAGTTTATATTGCAATTCTAACTTTTTTGCAAATGTTATAAAAAGATTTTCAATAAAAAATTAAATGCCAAGGACATGATGAACAAATAAATATATTTATAAACTCAATCAATCTAATATAAAGTTTCATTAATATATTATATGGTACATTAATTACCGACATCCGTCATATTGATCTAAGACCATGAACGATCTAATGAATTGACAACATAATGTTGTCGGTTATTGTCGGCCATGCCCACATTTTTCAGTGTTTAGTGCCTGCCACGCCTTGGCTGCACCGCGATTAAAAAAATCACGATAAGAGGAAATGTAATGACGGCATATCGGATGCAAGGGACTTTCGAATAAATCATAAGTTATCTCAATCGATGCATTAGTGATTACTAATTTTTCAGAGAGTACGAATGCAGGAATGTGAATGAAATAGAAAACGACAATGATACATTCCGGCCGTCGTTCGCTCGGCCGTTCAAGGTGAACACAGATTTAACACAGTCGCTTTATCTGCAATGCATCATGCTTTTGTTCCATATTTACAAATCATTCATAGATTTTGGCATTCACGATTCTGTTAACAAACGATTGACCCGGTCGTGGAGAAAAAATGAAGTGCGATCGAGGCCACCGTGTCAAGAGCCATTTAACACTCGGGATTTATTGACATCTGCGATGGTTAACCTGATTTTGTTTGCCAATTCCGCGACAGGTTATGTATCGCGCATTTCGCTATGAATTTATATCATCTGCCGGCGGGGCTCATCAGAAAGTGAAAACTGTTAAAACGTGTTCGGCTAGTCTTCGGCGGTCGGTTACCAAACAGATGAATGTCCCCAAACCGATGATGCTGCCGCACTTATATAATATCAAAACTGATGATGGACTAACTGGTAAATGTTTCGCAGTCTGTATAATAATTAGAAACGTTACAAATCCTATCAAACGTGATTTGAATACTAGCCAATTCTCCAAGCAGATATATATTAGGTTAATATAATAATAATTTAATAATAAAAATTAAGGAACAAGGCATTTAACTAGAGTATATAAGCAAAAAAAAAAGAAAGAGATATCGAAAGAATCCATCATCTACTCCTTACTGACCGATCGAAGAAGTCCAGCATTGCTCCACGATAATGCCAAACAATACAGAATCGACTCTCTAAACGTTTGGCTATCAGAAAATCCCAATGTTAACAACAGTTAAGGAATTAAAGAAAATATATTGTTAAAAAGTACATGAACGTTTTTTTTGCAATTTCAATTGATCTTCAACATTCGCTCAGTTAATTAAATAAGATGAATGTAGAATAACAGCATTGAGTCATTAAAAATGAAGATTATTGCTTTAAATTTATATTTACAAACAAAATAGCAATTAAACAACACGGTTTTACTCTAAAACAGTTCTTCAAACATCACGAATTGAAGATCATCGATATCGAAAACATTCTGAATAACTGATATACAAAAAATACATGTAGAGGATGAAAATGATATAACTAATTATGCAGAAATGCAATATAAGATAAATAAATTAAAAGTATGATTACAGAGTTAAATATGTTTACATAAAAAACATAGATTAGTCAAAGAAATATAGTTTAAACCGTAAGTTTATTGAAAAATAAGGTTTTAACGATATGAATGGTAACGAATATTCAAGAATTACTGTTGGAAGAAAATATTGATAAAATAATTTAATTGAAATTGCATCTGGGATCTACTCATTGATCAAAAGACGATTTTATCATAGAAATGATTAAGAACGACGTAGACTAACCGAACGGTCAAAGTCTAAATGAAGAATATTCAATAACACTTCATGAGCCGTTCACGCCTTTTGGCGTGATTTTGTAGCCAAGCGTTATGAGCCG
>JAGXCT010035193.1:0-30437 GCA_022495035.1 Philopotamus ludificatus
AAATTGACAAGTCTCGACATGTTCAGTATGATTTGTGATGGCGCTATCCATGGACTTCACAATTAATAATGCCGTGTAATGTAAAACCGTGTTATACGAGGCCTGGGTGTATATACATTTTTTTTTATCAGCTCCTTCAAAAATGTAAAAAACGGGTTCCACTGTATTTATGTAGTACCCAGAATTTGAGTTTTCCTGCCTAATAGGTTTTTTTACCAGTTCCTTCAAAAACGTAAAAAACGTTCCACTATATTTAGTACCCCGAATCTAACCCTGAATTTATATTTTTCTGCTAATTACGTTTTTTTAACATTATAGAAATTTAAAAAATCACTTACTGGATGTTCGACACATCGTAGCGGATAAATAATATTAAAGTAATTTTCTAAAAAATGATAATGGTTAACTTCAGATACTTATATTACCATTTTTGGTATTGCGACAAAACGCCGCGACTTAGGCCTGCCACGATGTTTTTTCTCGCTAGGATTGGACCATGCGCTATGTTTTTTCTCGCTTATATCCAGTACGGAGCGATAAAAAACATCGGATCCGTGCCATTGTATAAAACTATTATTTATATTTATTCTTTAGACTTTTTTAGACAAATACAACAATATGGGACATGTAGGGTATATATTAAAAGAATTGTTCGAGAAAAATAAAAAAACTTAGGGTCCCAAATAGCGGCTATCAGCCATCGACCCGGTTAGGTTAATTTTGAGTTATATATAGTTGAAGAATTTTAATGTTTTGTTTGAATAGAATTGAAATTATTATTTTTGTCACGAGACGCCACTGCGTTGCTGAACACACAATACCACAAATCAACGAATCCGCTCGCACGGGCCCGCGGTCCGGAGCAGTCTTGTCGTATTTGCCACCGGGTGTTTCGGCATTGTCGCGCAATATAAAATAATAAAATTAATTAGTGTATCGAGCCGGTAATCCTCGGGGCAGCTTACCCGCCGTTGTGCCGTTGTTCCGGCAAAGCCACCAGGCCACACGTCCCCATATTTGCCGCGGGGCTTGCGGTCACCGCCGGGGCTCCGGGGGCCCCGGGGCTGGGCCCCCTAATCCCGGCCGTCCTGTTTGCCCCGACGCCGCCGAGCATTTACTCATCTGCTGATTTATATGCCTTTTGATCAAGAGCCCCCCGAAACACCTTTCCAAACAAACCGAGAAGTTAATGCATACATTGTAAATTTTCAGCCCCACCTGAATCGACTAATTGTACATTTAATTATTATATTCTTGGGATGAGAGATACACCAAAAAAACCTGTTGATTGAATTGAGAAACTATAATAACATTACTTACATGCACTTTGGAGCTATAACGATACCCTGTAACGGTCAATTCTTATGTTAACTTAGTTGAGACAAAATCAATACTTTATTGCTGACCTTTGTATCTTACAACTACCTTCGAAGAACACAAATACTTGCTATCTTGGTTTCGAACAACAGGTGTCTATGCGCTTAAAAATACTCTATATCACCGGTTTTCAACGAGGCACTGGGAGATGTTTTGATCACACACATCGCATCATTATGCTTCAACATAAAAATTAAGTATCAATCGATTTAGAGCTTATTGCATACATAAATAAAATGTCCGATTAAAGTAAAAGCTCTTGCACATTTTTAGTCTGTTGAGAATAATTTAATGTCATAAAATCAAAACTCTAAACTACTAGAGATTGCGGAACTGGTTTAATCTATGGTGACAATTTTAAAAGGAACTTAATAACAATATTATAACAAAAAGGTTAATTTTTTTCAGTAGTTCAGCTTATAAAATGAAATAGTACTTAAGTTAAATTTTTCTATATGATAAAGTACTTTCAAAACCCTAAAAAAAATCACGAGAAAAGCTAAGCTAAAAATAAACATAGAGGCAATTAAAACTTTCCCTTATAATTATTGATAAATTAACCATTTTATTACAAATATTTATGTAAAAATAACAATATTTTTGTGAAACAAAATAATATGTTCTTTATAATAATTTATCATATTTGAACAATTTTATAATAAATTTATAATGATAAAATATTCCAGGGTGGTGCAGGATACTACAAACGTTTCTAAGCTATAAAGTTTGAAAACATATTTAATTATCAGTTAGAATGTGGATTTTGAGTCAAACTATAATTTGGCCATTAAATAATTTCAAACATTAACAAACTAAATATTAATATTAATGTTTTAAAATGCTTTGAAATAAACAATTACACAGAATTTGATATTATTGGTCTTTTAGAAATATACGTTTCAACATATAAAAACATTAACCTATGATTTTAAAAACTCAAGTGGAACTATACTTTTAATTATACTTGGTATAAACTAACATGATAAAACAAAGAAACTTGTAAAGGAGTAAAGTATTTTTTTAGAAAAAAACACATGATAAATTATATCTGTTTACCCGATACGTCACCGCGGCTCGATAACAGCCGAGTCCTCCGAATGGGGTCTATCCGAGACCTAAAGCATTTCATGCCAAGGTATTGATGAATTCTTCATTAATATCTTGCCATTTTTTTTAAAACTAGATTATTCATTATATGCTTTATTATATGGTCAATATTTTGGATTCTTTAACCTAGCCGTGCCGATGGGGTATATTTGAGGAACTCAAGTTTTTAAAAAAATTGCAATATAAAAAGTTTATGACATGTAGGATTAATATTAAGAGTTATTCGAGAAAAATCAAATAAAATTGGGTCCCTAATAGACCCTAAGGCACGTCTAGGTTAATGGGGACTTATGGTAGTCCCAATTTTAAGAATATGGTATCAATCACTAAAAATATATAGAAGAATCCCTAACTATGTCAATTTGATCAATATATATATATATTTTTTAATGAACATGACATTGACAACGCTCTCAATGACGAGTTCTCGCGGCACGTGTCGTTAGTACGTTTCACTCGCACTTGGATGCGAACGACAAGAAACATCGCACTTGTGGCAACACTGCCTTGTTTTTTTATTTTTTTTTCGCAATTGCGGACAATAAATGTCAATGATTAATTATAACAATTATTTTTTATACGTTTTTTAGATAAATACAAAAAAGTTTGCGACGTGTTAGATTTATATTAAAAGAGTTATTCAAGAAAAATTGGTATCCGCTATCGGCAAGGCTTTAAGATTTAAGAATATCGTCACCACCTACAGAAATTTATGATTATTTTGAGTAGTAATATATATAATTATAAATATGTATAATATTTATATATTCATATTTTAAAAATATAAATAGATTTTATTTTAAATTTAGAAAATTACAAAATGCATAAAATATATGCTGGTTATAAAGGCAAGTAACTAATTAATTAAATCTATGTGATATTTGTCATAAAGTTGGGTTATAATCTAGTTATAGAGTTTGATCATTATTGACAAAGCTTGTCCCACATCGGAATCCGCAAAAGAACCCAACTTTGATATTGAATGCATCTTTGGCTGTAATAAAAAATGGATTGTTTGCATAAGAATTTCATTATGACCCAGACTCCGGAATAATGAAGTTATAACTCTTTGAGCGAGCGGTGGGTGGGGGAGCTGGCGAGGGTTGAGGGTCGAGGCCCTCGAGTACACAAGCAGGGCCGCGTCGGGAATTGGGGAAAACTTTAGCCTCGCAAAAAGAAAAACGTCGAGTTCCAAGGTATTTTTCCAGTTTTTGGGGAATGCGGAACGGAGCCGGCGGCGTGACGCAAGAAAATTAAAACGAAATTATGTAAATGGACAAGAGGTCGGGGCCGCGCCCGTGGGAAGGGACCCGAACGCGGTTTTCTAAATATTTCCACATTTAAAATATATATATATGTATATATACTAATAAATTGGAGAAGCGCAGACCGTTGACCAGATTCGGCTCGATTGACGGATATTTAAAGTCGCGGATAATACGAAAAGTTTTTTCATCAGGGTGTTTGCTTTAAAAAGTGATAAGATTTTCGCAAGCCAAACACTCGGTGTTTACTCAAAAGCTTAGTGATCTGCTTTAATGGTCTCAGATCAAAATTTTACAATGCGATGCCTAATGAAATATTTCAAAGTAAGCCAAAGTTTAATAATATTTGAAAGTGATTTAATTTTTTTATTTAAATTTTCATGCGGAAAATTCATCATAAAAAGTTGCATGAATATCATTGATGAAGTGTAAACATTATGAGTTTGCAGATCATTTCTTGATTCCATGGTCTGAAAAATAGTATAATAAGAGACTCCGGCTGGGAACCAACAGGTACCATTCTTAATAAATCGGTGCAGCTTCTTGCTTATGCAGAGGACATAAGCATTGTGCCCACATCTCGAGCGGATCTTAATTATGCATTCTAGCGAATAATGAAAGCGGCAATTGGCAAGGAACTAAAGATCAACGAGTCCAAGATAAAATACTTGCCCATTTGCCAAGGACGAACACTTGAACCCCTGAAAGTCGAAGGATACAGCTTCGAGGCTATCTAGGAACTCACATCACAACACTTATCACGAAACCAATTTGGAAGTACGAAAAAGAACCATGATGGCAAACCGGTGCTACTACGACTTCAAAATGCATCTACGATAAAGATTCTTTTCAAAGAAGACCAAAGTCAAACTCTACAAGACCCTCATGATACTTGTCCTAACATACGGATCTGAACGTTGAGCTTTAACAGTTTTAGATCGAGCGACAACTTGACATCCTTGGGAGGAGAAATTAAGGGGCTACATGACTATAGTCAGTTATCTTTACAGTCCAAAAGACAGCTGATAGACCGTGCCCATGTGGGAGAAGGGTTGGGGTCTGAGGATCCGGCCAGGCCGGCAAACCCGTAAAGGCCCTGAAAGCAGGGCCACTTGAGTCTCGATGACTGATAGGGCCAGGGGCCAGCCTGACCGCATCTAACATGATTTTCCTCGCGGAGTCGAACTCCGGGCACGTCCAGAGGATATGGTCTGAGATTTGTTGGTCGCACTCGCAAAAGTCACAACTAGGATTGTCTTTGAAGACAAGTTGATGCAGCTTGGCGTTGAAGGCACCATGGCCTAGGATGAACTGGGACACATGATGGTTTGGTTCGATCCAGGACATCAGCATGCGCTTTTGCACGTCAGGAAAGAACAAAAAACTAAGTCGGAAAGTAGTCTCTTGTGACCAGGGCTTCTGCCATACGGACATAACCGTGTGGTAGGCGGCTGCTCCATGAAGCGACTTGTCTTGGAAGAGGTCCGCGGGTGGTGCGATGATGGTGTCTCCGACGAGGGCCTCAAACCCCCTGTAGGTCAGCCAGAGTACAGCTCGTACCTGTAGCTCTAGGTCCAGCGACAGGACTCTAGCCAGTATCGCAAGGGCCGCAGTAGAAGAGGTTCAATAGGCTTTGGTTATCTGTACCGACTACACAAGAATATACCGGTCACCGACGTCCGATGGGCCGTCACGTGTTAAGGATGCGTGACAGTCAGCCGCCGAAAAGACTTATGTTTAACAAGTCTTCTTGTCCCCGGAGAAAAGGAAGACCAAGGCTAAGGTGGTTGGACTATGTACAGAGGGATACTATATGCATAAATCTACATAAGTGGCCTTCTAACCCTGAGGCGGGTCTTTGCCACCTAGAAGACATTACGCGATCTCTAGTAGAGACACGTTCGTCCTAACCCTGATGCCAGGACTGTGGTGGTCTTCCACCGGCTGTCAACTCGCGGACTGTAACAATAATAATCAGACGAGGCTAGGGGCAATTCGTATTTAATTTACGGTTTGATCGGGTGCTACGGGCACCTCCTGTAGAACACACGTCACCAAATTGACCAGGAAAGCAGCCTGGCTCTTCATAGCTCCTCACCTCATAGACTCTAATACAGTATCATTGAAACTTACCAGAAGATGGAGTGACGTAACGCAGACCGAATATAATGGAGAAGGGTGTTGGATGAGGCCAGGACTTAACAACAAGGGCTGTTGTGCCTATGATGATGATGGTCTGAACAATTATTAAGTGACTTTTCCGGATGTTTTCCGGGAAATTGTCTTGTTTCACAATTCTACCAAGTTGACAGAGAAAACGACTTCGACTTACTTTCTAGGCAATATCGATATTTTAGTTTTATTGCTATGCGAATATATATACTTTCGCAACTCTGTAAATATATCCATACAAAATTCTTTCTTTTATTGACCCTCGCACACTGTTATGTTTCTGTTTACCTGCATTGATAGGTATTTCCTTGGCACACACTCCGCTGCCGCGTATCAATTCTTATGGAAATGTCCCGGCACGGTGTCCCGGCTGTCCCGGCACGGGGACCCCTAGGGTCTGGTCGATAAAGCCACCTCGCCAGGTATAATAAAAAGCAAATGGTCCACCGGAAAACTCAGTAAAGATAATAATATAAGTGTAACGGAGCGTAATGAGTGAGGAGGGGCGGTTCGGATACGACCGGCTCATACTTTATGTATGCACACATTCACCGCCCCTGCCGCTTTAAAAAAAACTTACCCCCACCTTTTTATTGTCGGGACTAAAAATTTAATATCTCGCCGTGGTCCGCGGATTTGGTTGAGGAGTGCTCCACCAAAATTTCTAGGAAGAGCACTAAAAAAAGCTTGCAGACCATTATGTAAAAGTTTCCCGGTGAATTATGGCGCGATTGGTACATAGTTAGGGAAGATAGGAAAATATTAAAAATTTAATTTATTTATATGCTTTTTCTTAATTAATAATAAATATTTTTAATAATGAGAAAGTACAATTAGTAAAAGATTAGTACTCTATATGTATACATATTTTATAATAAAATAGTAAATTATTCTAGCAAGATATTTGATATTCCATAAAGCATACTTACTAGTTTTATATATATACAGTTAGTTCTCTACTTATGACTATTCTCATTTACGATAAAAAGTAAAAATAGTAAATGAATCAATCTGTTTTATTAGCAATTTTCATGAACATTCACTTTAATAAAAAAAAATATTAAAAATCAGCCAAAGTGCAGTCAAAGATTATAAATTTAGATTTTTAAAAATTCGTGGCTATTCGTCTATTTTTTATGAAAATGGACCCCAAAGATTTCAAGATATTGATGAATTCTTCATCAATAACTTACTTAAAATGCTAAAAATGGTCTTTATTTTGGATGTTTTTAACTAATCAATATGCTTTAATATATCCGATAACTAACCAATAATCGCGCGAACTCGGCGATGTTCCGGCTCAGACTAAGGCACACCGCCGACTAAGAGTTCTCACCACACGTGTCACTAATACGGTTTCACTCGCACTTGGGTATCGTACCAGATGCGACTGAGAAAAAACATCGCGTATGTAATTTTTTCGCAATTGCGGACAATAAAGGTTAACGATTATTTTTAATATTTATTCTTAAGATTTTTTAGAAAAATACGAAATGTTTTTTGACATTTAGGATTTATATAAAGAGTTTATCGAAAAAAATCAAAAACTTGGGGTCCCAGATAGACCCCATCGGTACGGCTAAGTTATTAAGTGTTATATTTGTGTATTTTTATTATAGAGGGTTTATTTTTTTAAGATTTTCAAGTTTCTTAAATGCGGCTCGCAAAAAAAAATTAAAATTGTAGTTGGCCCGTTGTAAAAAGGTTGCTCACCCCTGCTCTACATATATAGCAAAATCACCAAAAGTCGTTTATTTACTTTTCAGTACCAGAAATATTCTGTAGCCTAAGAAACAAAGAAATATTGCTCACCCTCATATTAAAGAATATCTCTTCAACTATATGTATTATTTTTTTTATTATTCTACCTCAAATAAAAAAGGAGTTACAGATTTTCGGCAGTAGATATTATGATCCATCCCACTGTGCGACCTAATGTATAAATGGCATTGGAACAAACTCTTATAACATTATGTTAGCAATAATAATTTGATAGAAATGAGGAGACAGAAAAGGTATTATTTAATAAAATTGAAGAATTTTTTAAGAAACTTAGTTTGGAAGTTACCAAAAATCCTCTTTTTAGGAAAATGATGCGAAGATTGCACTAATCAAGATTAGATGGAGATTGATAAAGAACGAATCACAGAATTAAGATTTATGGAGTTGGAAGAACTAGATTTACTAGAAGAACTACCGAAAATTTGTTTTAAAAAAAAATATATATGAGATTTTTGTGGATCTTTTTTACTTTCACCAAAAGCCTGCTATTATAAAATTAATAAAGCGAAGAAATAAAAAAAAACTGTAAACTAATCTGGAATGATTATAATAAAAACATCCTCTGCACTGCAATGTCTGAAAAATTGCAGGAGTCGCGAAACGAAACCCTGCAGTAAGTATGTACTGACTCTACAACAATTATATTATATTTAAATATTATATATACAATAGAGTATAAGACTTAGTAATAAATTTTGCTTAAAATTAATTCCAATAAAAAAATATTTGTAATATATCAATCTGGCGTCAGTAATTTTTGCGAGTTTTCTTGACCCAGCATTTTCTTATCACATGATTTATGCTTTACCGTTATTGTTAATGTATAGATTACTAATTGCTAGATAAGCCAATTTTATTAAAAAAATGAATGTTCATAACAATCTAGAATTTCATTAGCATAGAGACTTGATATTAATTGTATAAACGCACAAATTTATTTTAATCGATCTTACACACCTAAACAATTTATAATATTTAAATAATATAAAAAAAAACACTATTCAACCTTGTAAGTAAATTGTTGCAGTAAAGTTATTTTTATTATTTATGTATTAATTATATTATGATATAATATATATCAATATCATTTAAATAATTATAAACTAAAATTAAAAAAAAGAATTGTATAATATTTTCATTTTAATTAAAAACATACCCCAAATTTTTTGTTTACTGTTAACGATATAATCTTTTTTTTAATACCAGAAATATTAAAATCAAGAGGAAATTTTAAAAAACTAGATATATTTTACATCGAAAGATTAAAAAATGTAAATTTAGATTGGCTACATAGTGGCAAAATATATAATTACAAAATGGGGAAAACTGGAAAGTAGCACTACGCTAACTTTATTTAAAAAATGTACCGCTTAAATATTTTTAAATAATTCGAAAATATGATTAAATTAAAATCCAGTGATTTAGATTCTTATATCGATTACAAGCCTGTCAAAAAATACTCGTACAAAACAACGATACGTTGCATTTGGGCAGCTTCAGGGTTGGGCTATTAACTCTATTGTATGCAGAAAATTTTAATTATATAAGTTTTTAGTGGGATTTGTAGATAACAATGTAGAAAATATTATCTAATTTCATTTGGCGTAATATCGGTATAAAAAGTTTCTACTCCATGAACTGAATTGAACAAAGCACCTAGCACGGTGTCGCAAAAAACCGGCTACCGATTCAAAGGAACCGAGTTAAAGTTTCGCCTAATGAGTCTCCCAAAGACGACGGATCCGCTTAAAAATAAGAAAACCGGCATAAGATAAAAACTGCAGAGAGCCTTTTCTACAGAGACACACACTAAGGAGTAAAGTGGGATCGAGGCGGGTCCACGGTAAAAAGCGAGCCTCGTGATTACAATGCTCCTGATCCTGGTCAATCAGTTCTACGAGCAACGCTCGTCCTTTTTCGGAACAGTGGCGTCATTCAAGTTGAAAAATGGTGGCGAGGTAATTCAAAAGCAATAAATTAACAGTGGACACCGGCGACGAAGAAAAACTCGCGAATTAGCGCAACGTCTGTCAAAAAGTACGTGTAGAATTTATTCAACGGTGCACTTTTTATTTTAATTGAATATATTATAATGCGATTCGCATGAATAAATATTAGAGTGGAGGGAGGTATACATCTCGAGTGGTTCAAAAAAATTTTTTTTTACCCCGATAATACATATTTATAGTTGTAATAACAGGTTAGCGATGCATAAGCCGACGCTAATGTCACATAACGAGATACTCAAATTTGAGAACGCGTCTAGGGTCAGCCTGTGGGGTCGCAGGGACCCGCAAAAAGTTTTCTACCATCAAAGGGCCCTGGGCCATGGTTCCCCTCTTATCCCTTTTAATGCGGGCACACATAAAATTATATCTTCGCAGACCTCATTAAATTTTACTTTAAGTAAAAGCAGAGGGGACTTCGATAAGTCACGTTTACGATACACGATAAATAAGGGGCGACGCGTGCGCTTTATGGCATATGTAAATATGAACTTTTGCACAGAAAAAATATCATATAATAATTGCATATATTTAATATATCGCGTTTTGGTGCACCGTGTACAGCTAATACGCTGGAAACGCGTGTGCGTGTTCCATGAGTGTTTTGACGCTATGAAATAATTGAAAGTACAGTGTGCCATAAATATGTTGAAATAAAAAAAATAATAAACCCTATTAATATAGTTTAAAATTATTAAATTTTCTATTTTGAAGATTATTTTTAGCCCATTATAAAAGGTCAGAGATAGATGTTTATGGAGACATCTAGACAATTTTTGACAGTGCTATACAGGTTTTACACTTCAAATTGGACGTTTTACAAATCAAATTGGACGTTTTGCAAATCAAATTGGACGTTTTACAAATCAAATTGGACGTTTTGCAAATCATTGATCAGCGACAACAATTGATTGTTTAGTAACAATTGATCGTTTTATTGTAATTAAATTGATACCTCTTATTAGAGGCTCTTATAAAGTGCTGTACATATATATACATATACATATTATGTACATTTTTATATAAATAAAAGATATAATTAAACTGCTATAAATATTTCATGAACTTACCTGCAGCCGCTGCAAAAGAATATTTATAAAATAATTGTTATCTATATGTACAACTTTTTTATAAAATAAAATGAGATATCTAATTTGATTTGTAAAACGTCCAATTTGATTTGGCAAAACGTCCAATTTGATTTGTAAAACGTCAAATTTGAAGTGTAAAACCTGTATATGGTTTTAAAGGTGTGTAACAGAAGTAAGAGTGGGTGAAAGGACAATCTAAATCGTAAACAACTCTTAAAATCCTTAATGGGACTTTTTAGTGGATTCCGATGGACATAAAACAATCAAGAAGCTGTAACAAGACTTCAATTATCTATAGTCAACATTAAAGGAACATTTGAATGGCTCAGAAACAATATATAAACTTTCATTTTTCCAAGAAAAATATAAAATTCTTCAACGGTCTTAAACAATAAATATTTATTTATTCTACTGTTCCGATTTAAATCTAATTCATTTCTTAGAAGAATTGTTACTGAGTATGACAAGTTCTCTACACCAATCCGAGTAGAAAAAAAATGACTATTTTATTATTAAGTATTTGGTGAGATGTTTTTGAGTAGTTACAAGGATTCATTTTTCTCAATTATTATGATTAATTTTGGTACTCCTTAAAAACAGTATCAATAAATAATTAAAACAAGTATTCTCCATGTAAGTCAATGAAACATTCGCTTTCGATAACGAAAATATATATGTGAAATAATTCTAAAAACACATAAAGTCATGTTTTATTAAAAAAAAATGCCATCATTTTATAAAAAAAATAAAATAAAACAGTCTATAAAACGACAAAACATATTTTGTACAGTTTAAATTTATTAAACTCTTATTTGCTTTAAAAAAATGTCATTATATTTCGCATACCCTGATACTATTTATTCTGAATATATTTTAAATAAAATAAAATTACAAAATTTAAAATTGTATTACCTTGTTTATGTATGTGTGTGTACATCAGTGGCGCACGATGGACTTGATGTTGGGTGTGCTGAATGTGGAAAAAAAATAAAGTTTTTTTTAATGAATTTTATTATTATTTATATTATAATTCTATTCTTCGTTTTGGCGACATAATTTATTTAAGGCACATTTTACGATAGTTTCATTGAGGACAAAGTACATATGTACACCACCACACGTCCTTGGTGTACATATGACCTTTTTCGCCTCTTGTATTTTTTTTTAATTACAATTTTAACAATAGTTGTTGATATAATTGTTATAAAATAAAATATAAATAATAATTTTTAAAATTGAATGAATTTAATATTAGGGATGTACTTGATTGTAAGATATCTTTAAAAAATATCCTATAATTGTTAAAAAAATATATTAAACATTTGGGTATGTTACTTCGCTTTTTCTAATGTCCTTTATAAACTAGTGTTATTGGTTGTAGGTAACATGCATAATATTTTGATAATGTAAGTTAACCGCGACTGAGCTTAGTTAGTAGTCAGATAGGTATCCGACGAAAACTATGAATTCAGGGAATTCTTTAAAACAATGGCCAGGGGGGGGTATGTAAGAGGAAGAGAGCCATTACCTCCAGATGTTTTATAAAAATAATTATTTATTTATAATTACAGTGGCCTTATAAGCCTGTGGCGGGTCTTTGCCACCTGGAGGATACTTACGTCTCAGTCATGATGTCATGATGTCATGTCATGGCAGACGTTCTTCAGGTTATCTTGGCTATTCGAATACGGGTCAGATCGCCAGCCAAAGCCTGGAAGCCGAGCTGTCACGCGCGGATTGTAACAATAATAATCAGACGAGGTTATGGCCATTCGTATTTAATTCACATTCTGATCGGGTGCTACGGGCACCTCCCGTAGTATACACTTCACTGAATTGGCCTGGATAGCGGCCTGGCTCCTCATAGCTCCGTAGAATCTACGAAAGTACGATTGTGCCAAACCGCTATCGCCACCACGTCTAATACCGGCACGCAACAACACTCGACTATTTTTATTTATTAGCGCATTGGAATTAATATATTTAATTTAATATATCCTTTGTTGAATAAGCAATTATAAACAAAAAATATAAAATATCTAGAGCTACAATGAATTTCTACACTATTTTTCATTTTAGATCTAAATCTGACATAATTCTTTACGAAAAAAATAAATTATACGTTGTGACAAGGTGGATGATTGATTTATAACATCCTAATAAAATGATTTACATCATTCAATGTCAATAACACGTTACGAGCCCATACACAAGGCGAGATTGACATCCGACCTCGTACTATTCAAAGTGCCCTTACAACAAACCAAAGCATTCCGCATACGCGTATACATTTTTATATGGCCAAAAAATATATATTTATTCGTTTTGTGTGGCAACATGATATAGGAAAAGGTACACGTGTACGGTAAATATTTATTTGTATAGAAGTTGTATACGATTCGGCCACTAGAGTAGGGACTATGGCACGAAACAACCCACGTGTACACACATATTGATAGGCAAATTGGCTCCGGGGAGGGCCCTTGATAAGGGTGTGGCGCTTTTTTTACCCCGGTTTTCCTTTGAAGAGGTTTCCCATAAAATATACCGAAACCCTTGTTTTCCACTTTGGTCTCGTTTTCCGTTAATGTCTTATGACAGTGGAAAAATCTAAGCATAAATGCCCTCCCCTAAGATATTTTTGCAAGTGGATAGGGGGAGAGCAACGACAAAGGGCAAGGTTTTAATAGCCATTACCTTTGTGTTGTTTATTTATCAAAATAAAAAATAAAATCATAATGTGATTTTGATGGTGGTAAATAACATATTATTTTTTAAATTAATACTTTTGGATCACAGTGTATATAATAGAGTATTTAATTGATAATAATAATAATACAGCGTTAGTGTGATGAATGAATGATAGTATTTCAAATATATTACAGTGTGACTCGATTTTTAATATTAATTCATTTATTTATTTTCCCTTATGGTCCAGGTATCAACGCCGTAAATTAAAATTGAGAACACTACACTCGTTGATGATTAATATCTTAGATTTGAAATTTTTTACCCGCTATTTTAAATCCATCTTCCCAGTTCTCGTGGGCTTTTCTCATTATGTACTCCCCGTATAAGTTAAATAGGTCAGGAGAGAATATACAGACCTGTCTCACTCCTTTAAGCACTGAAAACTTTTCCGACAAATTCGACTCTGTTTTAACTATTGCAGTGTTGTTCTTATACAGGCTTTTGATAAGATGTACGATGTATAACGGTGCGTCCGTTTTTTCCAGCATCTTCCAGTCAAAATCTAGTTCACGTAATCAAACGCCTTTTTGTAGTCTATGACAGTGCTTCCCAAATTATGGGCCGCGGCCTCCTGTCGCAAGATTTCTCGCGATTAAACAGAGCAAATTCTTTGCAATACAGCTCGATGAAACTACTGATATTACAATTGCTCACAGTTAATGGTTTTTGTAAGATATCAATATGACTTACAACTATTTGATGATTTGCTTTTCTGTCGGGAACTTCAAAGAACAAAAAAAGGAGTAGATATGTATTTAAAAAGTAGATTTTCCTCGCGAAAAGGTTTTAAAACGAGTTGTAGAACTTGGTGACGAACTTCGCCTCTATCTTCACGACAAAAAACCAGATCTCACTTATTTATTTTTTGATGAGAAGTGGATGTGTTTTGCATCTTATTTAGCGATTTTTTTTGATAAAGTCGATGAATTAAATCTTTCGCTTCAGGGAAAGCTTTCTTTGTGGTCAAAAGGTATTAATCAAGAATGGACGAAGATGTTTTCGTGTTTGAATGATTTGTTTATGAACAATGAAATAGCACTTTCGACTTCAATGAAAAAAAGTTATACTTGATCACATTGTCGAATCGATACTATTTTTCATCAAATATTTCCTAAACTTCGATGAGGATTAAAGGAACAATTGGACAAGAACACTATTTGCCAAGTCCTTAAAATATAATCATATTACATGGACAGCCCAAGAAGAGTTGATCGATATCAGATCAGATAATTTGATGGAAGTGGAATTTAATGAAAAAAGTATTTCAGAATTTTGGTTAAGGCGACAGCAAGAATATCCTGCTATTGTAAAATAAGCCCTGGTAACTCTATTCCCTTCGCGACTACATACTTATGTGTTTATAAGCAAACCGCATGCCTTTCCACGGAGACTTTAGAAGATGCTTTGCGAGTTAGCATTTCTGACATTAAACCTGATATCGATTTGTTATGTAGAGCCGGGAATTATTTTTTTCAGATTTAGGGGGCCGTGCCACGAAAGTAATTGGGAAGCACTGGTCTATAAAACACATCACCACCGGTATGTTGAACTCAATGCAATAGGTCCACCTCCTCGTGATGCCAGAGGTAAGGACGGGCCTGAGCCATCGGGGGCCACCCTAGAGCAAACTGGCTCGGAAATTAACGGAGTCCTTCGACGAGGATCCTGACGGACGGAGCATCGTTGAGCGCTCCTGTGCGGGTGACCCTGGTCTACCATCTGTAAGAGATGTGCTATCGATCCCCCAGTCATTATCTGAACACGGGGACTGTTCAGATCCGAACAGTCCCCGTGTTCAGATAATTAAAGGGCATGCTAAGTCTGATCAGCCCCATTTTGTCCATTCGAAAGTCTTGCAGTGCTGTGCCTAAGGATAGTGGGGATGGTGTCGATCCCTCATTCTATGACGTGAAACCAAAGCTTCTTGCAAGTGTACATGCGGATCGGGTGAAGAGTCGCTTCCAACCTTACTCGGTCATCCTTCTTCGCTAGTTCACCAAGTCGGTGAGTTTGATGTGTCCAAGTTAAAGCCCTTTTTATTCTCTTCTCGATAATTAGACGGATATTGAGCATTTGCTATTGGGTTCCTTTTCCTCTAACGCCTTTGAAATGTGGTGTTGGCGATTACTGCTGAGAATACCATGGACCCTAGACGCATAAACGAGTCTGTTCTAAAGGAAATGGGGAACGAAAGAGACGATCGACTTTTAACTATATGTCTCAAAAGGATTCTGCGATACTTCGTGCATCTCGCTAGTAGAAACGAAAGCCTGGAGAAGCTCGTCGTGCTTAAAAACGTACAAGAACTCGAGTACCGTAGTAGCTGCGATGCGAGATGGGGAGTGCAGAGAATCCCTTAGAGCCAAAATCAAGAAGATCCGATCCTCAGACATGTGGGTGCCGACTAACGAAGAATTTATCTATATTTATAAATTCGATAAAATTAGGACACCACGTGCCGTATTCATCTCATTATAACTGAGAATTTTGTATCATTCGCAGTCAAAAATATTATGAGTAAATTAATACTCATTTGTTCGCATAATAATGCGAAACTCTATATGGCCAAATTATTTCTATTTTTGCGTTTCTTCGAAATAAATAACTGAACGCTTTTGCAATATATCTCAATTTTTTCAGCGTTAATTGAAACGGCAACGTTGCGTTGTGCGATGGCCTCATTGCCAATTATCGCATAATTAACGCCGCCTGTTAAATATCAACGCGTAATTGCAAATATTTCGTTAACGACCCCATCAACGGATAACGTGTGACTTGCGAAAATAAAAATAAAAAAAAAAACGGCGAAAAAAACAGAGGGCTGATATTCAAAGTGCGAAAAAGAAATCGTGGCGTTGTCAGTAATATATCTTAACGGGCTATTTCATTAATTTCTTTTCGGGCTATTTGTAAAGACGGAGCCTGGCGAGTTTCCCGCAAAAGGCAAATAAACGTTACTTTTATTGGAATTTCTCGTACATTTGTCTAATCGCTTAATGCCTCCTAGGTGCATTTAAATGGGAGCTTAAAAGCTTCAAAAACAACACCTAGGCGCCCCGCGATGAAAGCGCGGCCCTGCCGTTTGGCACGGCCGTAAAATTCTAGGATTTACTACTAGGTTTCCGTTTCACCTTGGCAACCGGCAGCCGGGAATGTATACTTTATTATAAATAATATGCCCTGAGGGTTTGTTCAGCCACTAGTGTAGTCGGGATAATACGAGAATGGATCGTATCCTATTACTTATTGCGGAAATTTAAATACATTTTCTACGCGTTATATTAACAATTTTTTATGTACAGTAAATAATCATTAAACTAGCAGTTCAAAAATGTTTATTATTAGATGGTAGAAGATATGTAACAAAAAGTACGCAAGGATGTCAGAAGTAAATAGACGCGAGAAAAATAAACCAGTTCTGTGACTTCAATAGTCTCTAGTGGACTATATTTTATCTTCTACTTTAAAAAAATCCTGCAGTCTAATTGTACCTTAGGCTTGATAACCTAATTTTTAGAAATGATGCTGACATCATAAATAGGCAATGAACTTTTGCTTTATTTATCTGATTTCATTTAATGTTTTTAGTGCAACTGTTGCCATAATCTCTTAAAATTAAGTCAGGGATGAAAAATTGAAATTTTATTATTTTTTTAATCTGGTGAAAGATAAAGCTATTTGTTTTTATGCTCAGATTTGGTATCTGTCTTTAACCCTTGTAATCCCAGCTTTTTTAGCATAGAATATGCGAAAAATCCCAAAAAATTTTTTGGTAAAAAACAATAGTTTTCATTATATTTTTTATCTCAGCTAATGATTCGTTTAAAAACATAATTCTTTCTGTGGGGCCTTTGCTGTGGAATGTATGATAATAACTAATCTTCAAATATAAATAAAAATATAAGCAGACAAAAGAAAAAAAAATATATAAAATATTTATTCTTAAAACAATATAAACGTTAGGTTTGAATCATTTTTAACCTAATAATGAATTATTTTATGTAAAGAAATTAATTAGAAATGAAAATAGAAAATGGTCTATAGTCAATATATGAAAAAATAAAATTGAAATGATAATAGAAAACGGACATAAAAAATAATAGTATTTTTTCGCAAAATTAGCAAATATCATGAACCTTTCCAGACACTTTTAATAAATTTGTATGAAGGTTCTTATAATTATTAAATACCTTATAAATAATCTGATTTTTGAATAGGGGTTGCGAACATTTGTATATAAAATAAAAAAAAATGGTATGCACAAAATTCTATCGTTATCGGACCTTTTATGTAGAAAACAATAAATAGTCATAAACTGTAAACATGTCACCCCAGAAGTATCAACAAACAGGTAATACATCTTTTAAAACATTATGAATTTAAATTAAACGAATAAATATATTTAGCATAATTTTTTTTATGAAAGTTTTGAGGCCGATGATTCACCCGTTGAGGCCGATGATCGGCCCCGTTGGAGTAAAAGGGTTAAGGAATATAATATTAAAAATATTCTGAGAAATCTATATATTCGTTATCTAATACGAGACTTAACTTGCACTCCTAGAGGATTATTAATACTCTGGCCTTCAAATTGATACAGATCCTTTAATAAATTAATAAACATATTATCTCAATTTATATTGTTGTTTTAGGAGCTGTGTAAATTACAATTTCGTTATGATTTTTTTATTTAGGTTACACAAAGGATAATTCAAATAATATTCCAAAATATATTTTATAATAAAATCTTTTCCAGAAGTTTCATGAATATATTATTATGTATTCAGCAGAATATTTTAGACCTTTTTTATAATTCTTGTAACTGTACTCAACAATATATGGAATCAATTCTTAAAAAAATATATTCTACAATTTTTAGGCGTATCAAATTAATAAAAAAAACCATCCAATAAAAAGTTATTATATAAGCACCATGAAAAGAGATCGAATAATTCTGTAATACGAGATTTAAACGAGAGAAAAATGATACAACTTTTCCCGGAAAATAAAATCACCCATGTCTAGCACAAAAAGGATTGTTTTAATCTTAACACAACATCTTTCCATTGACATCACACTCTTCTGTTAGACCCATTTGGTCCAATTAAATTAAATATTAATTCAACAAAGATTATGACCTTCTCCTTCTTATAGATCCTTCAGTTTGTGTGACTCTTTTGCTGAGCATTTAGAGTTAAAGCGGATTTAATAACAGTTTCCTGATAATTTTAGGAAATTTACTTTAGACCATTGCGTTCACTTCACAAAACAAATCATTGGGCAAATGTCAGAATGAAACTAACCAAAATATATAGATATATATATATACTGCTAAAGAATGGTATATTTAAAATAATGACATTATTATTTTTGCGATAAGACGATGAGAATATATCTGAAATCAATATGGAGATAACAAGTGCAGTGAAAATCTAAAGCGTGCGCTTCGAGTGACCCGAGATATACATGTACAATATTTATTGTCATACTATTTATTAATCACTAATCTTTTCTTACTAATTTTCCCCCTCAATAGTTGTGAAATAATAAAACTACTAATTAAAAGATAAATTCGTTATTTCATTTTTCAATTTACATAGTGGTGGAAAGTTTTTGCGGTGCTTTTTAAGCTCCGGCTCTGAGGAGTTTCGCCTTATGCGCATCCCCTCTTATTCCAAATATTTAAGCTTTAATTAAATAGAGTTATTTTACTATGCTTCTTTCGAAAGTTATCCACTCTCTCGGTTAATCAAATTCGATTGTAAAGTCGTAAATCTGCGTACATCGAGGGCGCATAGATGGATACACTGGGACGGGACAAGGATCGATGTACACACCGAAACACTATTCGAAATGAGTTCAGACCCGAAAGCATGGGGGATCGGAATTTATTCCTTGGAAGACCCATTGCTCATCCCCGCAAAAATCCCATCGATTTCGTTAAGTAGCAGTGAAAGTATTCGCTTTGCCGATAAATATGTATGAGAGCAGTGCGAGGTGGCCCTCCCCTCCCTTTCTTCTGGACTCTGCCGAACTATTTGGCCGACATCCAATAATGCATCGGCCAGGATCCACTCTACTTTATGCTATTTAGCTCTGATAATATTGTACGGGGGATGAACGGGACGTGTAAGGGCTGAGCCAGACTCATTAATGTAATGCCGGCAATAGGATTCTATTGTGACTATGAAATGACTATATATCTTCAGAACGTTAATGCCACAGTAAGAAATAAAAGACATATTCACAGAAAAATAATCTTGATGCATAAATGAATAAAATGGCTAAACAATATGTCGTGATTTAAATTTTTCTAAAACGTATTTTCTATCTATACCAATATGCTCTTAAAATGTTGTTTAAAGTATATACATATTTATGAGACACTCGAATTTTATTTATCCGAATATATTATGTAGACCACGTTTGGACGAAGACCCACCAGCAATACAATATTCCAGGGGCGGTGTGAGAAAATTGTTGAAAAATATGATATGCGGCACGCTCTCGTTTGGCCAGCCCTGGTCCCTGCGGTTCCCAAACGGCGCGGATCACATTCATAATGCACGCGGGTGCATGGCATGAAAAACGGCCCTGTTTACTACCTAGGTATACCGCCGCGGACATAACAATAAATTCCAGTAAGATAATACGACCGCGGCCTCCGGCTTGGCTGCCTCTGCCGCCCAAATTATGTGCGGGCCAAGTTTGTCCGAGGAAAACTCCTTTCGACGCCCGGGAAATGCAGGGGGAAGATTGCAGTGAAAAATTTTCCGACCTCGCTCCCTTGTTGTATGATTTTATTAGATGTAACGTACACGAATATTTTTTTTATATAAAAATAAAATAATATATATCTAGATCATCTTTAATTACAGTCTTGGAAACGTAACTCTTCCCAAGCGACAGCATCCTTGTTATTATCAAAAATAAACAATGTAACTAAATAAATGACAGAATTTCAAATGGATTAAGAACATAAGAAAACTATTTATAAAAATAATAGTAATTGTTGTTAACATCATTTATAAAATTATTTAATATCCGTGACATTTAATTAAAAATTATATTTTAATGAACGATTTTTTCAACTGCTTAGATAAGTTTTCTGTGTTTCCATACTCGAGAAATTTAATTAAGTCACGTCTGAAAAATACAGTTAACCCTTATTTAACGCTCTCTGTTATGCCGTGATTTTCTATAACGAGTTTAACGCTTGGGTTAAACGAGTTAGGCTAAAGAAATTATATAATCATGCATTCTCACTAAATCCATCGCTCCAAGAAGTCCATCTCTATCCAAAACTATTGATTACTCCTATATAAGGTAATCAAGATTACAAAACTATTGATTATTAGTAATTGATCACAATTTCCGTTACTCGTAAGTAGTAATCTGAGATAAAGAAAGTTTTCAATCCTCTCCAGATTCGGAAGATTAACAGATCTAGAGAGATGATTACTTCTGTCGACAATCATTAGCTTAGTTTTAGTAATATTGATCTCGAGATCAGTTTTTTAATTTCTCGGAAAAATTTGTTTAAAAAAAACTATTACTAAATGTACAACATATAATTTAGATCTTTATTAAGGACCGAACCTATTTTGACCGTACGATTTAGGGCTTAGACATTTCATCCCTAATAATAAAAAAATATGTAGGTAAAATAAACAGTTTTACAAAAAAATATATCACAAAAAAGTTTCTTCCTTCGTGTATTTATACAGACTAACTCTAATTAGACTTTCTGAAAAAATGGTCAAGTTACTCGTACGCCTAATATGTTAATTTTTACGATATACTATAGCAAGCTTTTTTTAACCTAGTCGGCATATTTGGGACCCCAAGTTTTTGATTTTTCTTGAACAATTTTCTTTTAATATAAATCCTACGATGTCCGAAGCGTTGTTCTTTTATCATGTTCTACATTTCTGTGCGATGTCTTTTATCGCTCCGTACCGGATATGTGCGAGAAAAAACATCGCGCATTGTCACATGCGCAAGTGGGAGCGAGAAAAAATATCGTGCTGTGCGAGTGAAGAAACTCACATGTGCCGAGCCGGAAGCGGGCTTCAGTCACCTCGGCGTCGCATTCATTAATAGAAAAATTCAAAATGAAATCTATATTTTGGATTTTTCTACTAATATTATTACTATTTTTATTCATAGAATAATCCATTTTTTTAAAATGTCAAGGTATTGTCGAAGAATTTATCAATTTTTGCCTTGAAATTTGTAGGGTATAGACATTAATAATTTCTTGGCAAATGCTCCGACACGCCGCCATAATTTTAAATCGATTGGGGAACAAAAAATTCTGAATCATTTAAAATTGATATTTTTGGTGTTTGGGCAGGTCATAAAAACTAACTATAAATGCGGGAATATCATAAAGGTGAAAACAATAAATCGAGGAGCAATGTTAAGCAAGTGATTTATTGTTTTTAATAAAATTCTTTTATTAGTTTAATCATTCCAATATTTTTTTTCAATTAAAGCTTTTTTTTATTATTTTGATTAATTGTTATTAAATCTTTAAAAGTCCTTACTTTTCCGGTTTCTTCAACCCAAATATTTCTCTCTTTCTACCCTGTTTCTAATTGATTCTTCTATAATTGGACTCTCTTTAGTTCGCTCAGAAGTACATCTTGATCTACCAAACCTAAGCATAACAACAGGAACGACTTTCATCAGAACCATGGTTTTTAGTGCTTGAGACGAATTAGGTCACTTGAAATGGGACCTAATAGGCCCCTGCAAGGTCAGAAGAAGCAGATAAAACTGCCTAAACCTCAACTATAATGGTACACCTTCCGGACGTACCAATGGCGTTGTCTTCCTAATTAACAAAAATATCAGGAAAGGCACATTTGTAGTCAAAAGTCTATCAGACTGTGCAGCAACAATATAACATCATCGAAAAGAATGACATCCCGCTATCATACAAAATGTTTAGGACTTAAATCATGCTTATAGGTATGTAGAAACGCATGCTTTGGAATAACTATGTGGAGGTATGTCGAAACACTCCTTAGTATATCAGTCATCAGTGATTGATGTAGAGATGAGACTATCCCGGGCCAGGTTGGCCCGGCACTCTAGCTATCCAAAGGAAAATGCAGGAATGGTTCCTTGAGCCATTTTCCATCACATTATCGTTTCCTACAAACTCGCCCCGTCCATTGAGTTCCCAGGCCGTAGCGGCAACGAGGAAACTCGTTCGCACCCGGTGGCTGTTTTAGACTATTGCTAAGGCGTGCGATGTTAGTCTCCCGGCCTAAAGAGGGACCCGTCTTTTCGTAAGGCTAGTAGATCAACCTACACCAGGATTACGTAGCAACTAAAGCTGTTCTTGGCGTGCTCCGAAATGTCAAAGGAAACCCCAACAACGACGAGCACGCAAAGAATGTCAAAGTAAAAGCCATACGAAATCATCAAGTTCAATTATATATTTTAAATCCAGTAAATAAACAATCATGATTTGTACGAAAATACAGATGCAAAATTCTGTTCAGCAAACGTTTTCAAAATAAAAATATCCAATATCCAATTCGGAAAATACACTAGCGTCTGTGTTTATACAGAAGTGTCACGAAGTAGGGGTTTGAATGCGACGACGCCGACAAATAAATCTGCAGACAAGTGCCATTACGGCATGCACTACAAATGGCCGCTTTTGTGGACATACACCCATCGGACATACGCTCGTATTTTTTTTATCGACCATTGCAACCTCGTATATTTTTTTTTCGTAGTCAATTGATTTATAGAGACGCATTTGAGGACCGGAAAAATAAAATAAAATCGTATATATATTTTTTTGGCAATAGTTGTGAAAAAATAAATAAAGGACCTCTAATCCGCGACTTATAGAATTTCATTATTTATATTGAATGCTAACGTAAATAAAAATACGGTCGTATTAGCGCAAAGAAAAACAACGACAAGAACAAATAAAAACAGAGGGAAAACCGCGAAAACCTTTTATCTTCGGGAGTCTCTCGGAAAAACGCGATCGGGAAACGGAAGGAAGCGGATGAAAATTTTTGTCAATTCGACAACGCGTAACGTGCAACAATACAAACACAAACGCTTTTTCTATCTTTTATTATCCGATTAGTTTAAATTGATATTATGGGGAAAAAACTCAATAACATCGCTTGACATATGAAATATTATGCCAATATTTTCTCGGGATCTTCCGACGTAATTTCAAAGAAAAATTGTTTTATTAAAGTACAAATAGTACATTTTCCTATATATGAGTTTTATTAAAATGAAATATTTTAAATTTTTATTAAAAATGATGCTTAATGCGATTAGTGAATTTAATCCTAATAATAAATATTTTATGTCTGACTTAATTAAATATGATAAAACGAGAGGGTGTTTAATTATTTAGCATATTTGCGTAAAATCAAAATATGGAGTAAAATATCCCTAAAGTCGTTATTAAATTATAATATGAAATTTTGAATCTGTCGTTAAATATTTTTTATCGATTTTCTTTAAATATATTTTATTATTTATTAAGATTATCGCAATCTAATTTTTTTCTTAATCGTTTTTGAACTATTTAGAAATAACAAACTAGTGCTCGACTGTTAACTTACTTCAGTTCCTCACACATTATTTTTTTATTTATCCCTTTTAAACGAATGATTTTCTTTATCGAACCCTTAATTTGTCTCTATAATATACAGCATAAATAATAAAAAACTTAAAGATTACAATTCGATTAAGAATATAAAGAATTCCAAGATTTCAAAAGCATATGTTGTACTCGATGTATTGATATTTTTATTAATACTTGACCTGAATAAATATATATTTCATTTTATTGACTTATTGACTGCCTGCTATTTTTTAGGAAAACTAGGAAAAGTTAAAAATAATGGTTTTTGTCATTTTGATTTAGAAGTTTAGAGTGGAAATAAACAAATCCATTTGAAGCGAAAACTAAATACTAATAAATGGTTGAGGTTGAATGAGATTTTTTTTTTGTTATTTATTTTTTGCCTTATTAAGTAATGAAACTATGCCTGCCTAATAAAATACAAACATTTTGATTTAATAAAATTCAGGCATAACAGAAAAGTGTATCGTCGACCCTCAATAGACCCTTGCAATACTATATACTTTTTATAAACCTCCATCGACTCCAAAGGGGTCCATCTGGACCTGATGTCATATCGTGATTGTTCTGTTATTTATGATGTTCCTCAACATTCAGAGATATAAAAACAGCTTGTAGATAGTAAAAATGATTCCCTATTCCAGTCATTCAACGACTAATGACCTTGAAATTTCACACACCAGCTTTCAATATAAATATAAATGTTCAAAATTCAACATTCAAATGGTCATGTTTAAAGAATGTTTAATAAAATATATATCTAAAAAGTTTGGTGACCCCTACCATAAGATATAACTTATTTTTTTTGCATTAACTATCCACGAAATGTTGAAGTTTAAGTAATTAAATTTTTCTCAATAGCTTGATTAATAAGATAGTTATGATTTTTTTGTAAAAAACAACGTTTCGCCAAATTTCGACCGTGATTCTGTTAATTAGTAAATAAATACTGCATTGATGATTTTATAATTTTTAAATTAGATTTCTATATCAGCCACGAGTCTGAGAACGAATCGTACCCTCTGTCCCATGATGTTTTTACCAAATTTTTTTGGCAAGGTGATTTTACCGCGATATCATAACATTTTCCTATGCAAGATCTATGCAAACGTGTGAATTAGGATATCTTCTTCCATCTCAATTAAAAAAATAAACTCGATTCGCTTTATTTTCGTAATAATAAATCGAATAAGTGATCGAACTGCTCAAACAGATCGCGGCGGTCGGCCGACCCTCACATGCTCAATGTGCCACGCGCCACTTGCCTGGGCTGGGCAACCTTTCTAAGTAAAGCGTTAAATTTTGTCATTGTTTTTTTATTCTAATATATTAAATTATTATTATCATCCTTAGAGTATCTTAAGTTATGTAGATGTGTCAGTTTTGGAATATTTTTCTAATAATATAAGTAATTCTGCATTCATAAACAAAAGATAGTTGTATTTTATGTAGTAAATACTCAATTGTATTACAAAATGTAATTACAATAGTTAGTAAAAATAAAATTTGATGATTCAGTTTAAATTATCACACTTTTATATTTCATTCAAAGAAAAAATACTTAAAAATAAGATAAAAGAAAAAACACATTTCGCTCCTTTATTTATTAAACAGCTAAAATCCAGGTCGGCATTGAATCTACCAAGTTTTTATTAATTCTGCCGTTATCTCTCCATAGACATAGATATTTTTTAAACAAATTTAAAATTTATTTTTAACCACTAGTTAAAATCGCGCAAATAAATTTCTATGCACTATAGACCTGATTCGTGTTAAACATCCAACATTTAAAAGGCCATGTTAAAAAAAAAATATATTCGTCCCGCTCCTAAAAAGTTTGCTGTCCTCTGTTATAAGGTATAAATATATTTGTTGCTTTTACTATTTAATAAATGTTAAAGTTAAAGTATAATGGTTTAATTATCAGCTCAATATGCAGATTAATACGATTTGTAATTTTATATAACGTACGTGGAACATTGTTGACAATCGCTGAGCCGAGGTAGGTCACCGATATTACTGCAGGGCCGTGCAAGATTTTATTAGCTGTATATATGAGATTTTTAAAACAAACACCATTGCTTAACTCCCTCTAGTTTACAAGTTACGACAAGTTAGAGTTCGAAAGAATTTCGATCATGTACGTCATGCGCGTAGCACTGAGGGCACGAATCGTTTGATCATGTACGTCATGCGCGTGGCACTATAATGGTTAAACTAAAATCATTTTTAAGATTATTTTAATGCTATGCATATGCATATTATTTATTTTTGTCAATTTATTTAATGACTATCTGAATTTTAATATAGCCACCTAAAAGACCCACCCTAATATAACCGGAATTGGGGTGCGATGGGTCGAGTGTCTCAAAAGCACATTGTGAATGCGTCACTCCCAATATTACATAATGAAGAAAATCCATCAGACGTCGCGGCGCGTATGACGGAATGCTAACAATGGCATGGGTACATCCCCACGGGGCGCATGCCTCCGGCGACAATACGAGCACTGACATATCAATTTGTTTCCCGGCGCTTCTGCAGATGGAGCTGCAGACGAATCGATGTGAATCAGAAGTGGTGTCGCCCAGTGCTCTCTGAATAAACAGAATGGCGTCTCCATTACGGCCCCGGTAATGAGGGTATACAATAATATTTTCTTGCGGGGTTTCGATACCCGGAGCAGCTGTGGACTCCATTAGTGGAATTGAATAAGAATAAAACGGGCGGGGAATTTTATATTCTAGAACTTTGTTTCGCAAACAATTGCAATTTCCGAATAAAACATTAGGTTATAAACAAAACGGTGTCAGATTAGTTTGGAAGCGAACAAAGTCCAAGAGCGTTCCGTCTTGATACACACTGGTCCCCTGTGAGTCCCGCATCCTAGTCCCTGTATCGGCGGTGAGTCCCCAGCCGGCGCCGAGGCTGACAGGAGCCCGTTCTTGATCGATGACCTAAAACGGCACACCTGCATGAAGATGTGCATTCAAATCAGCGCATCGGAATGCATACAAATGGTCCGCGAGTGGATCAGGTGCATGCGGGGCTGGCTAAGCGCATGCGCTCCCCTCTGATGCGATTCTAATGCAAATACCTTACACGTATACATCTAATCATTATCGCTATGTAGATCAATTAATTTTGATTTAGAGATATCGTCCGAGCATTGTGTGCCTACATATAATATTCCATAGTTCAATACCGGACCCTATAGGACCTTGGCGAATAGTTGTGTTATTCGGGTTAAAATGTATTAGCCTGCTTACGCGTAAATGCATACGTGCACAATATTACTTTCTTTATAAGTGCAATATAAAAATACTAAAAAAAATACTTCTTATTAGTATCGTTACTCTATGATAGTGAGATGGGGCCCATAAGGGCAACTCGCACAGTGCAAGGAGGTTATGTATTGCGGCAACCAACAGCTTGAAGAAATGATTTGCCAAGTAGACCGACCTTCTTTTCCTGAGAGTTACATACCCCAAGTAACTCTGAATCCATGCACTGGGGTATAAGCTCGGGTAATATCTAAATTCCCTCATGTAGAGATATCTTATGAAATTCTTCTAGATTTTCTCTAGCCTAGGGATATTCGAAGCGTCATATGGCGCCCAGGCGATAGAGCCTGATTCAAATAAATTTCGAACCAATGTATCGTATAGCAACCTCATTACTAAGATGCTAATCAGAATTTATCAAGGCCAAGCCCAAAATTCTTGAAGCTCTATTACATAACTTGTATATATGTGAATTTAATCTAAATTTAGAATCGAACAGAATTCCCAGGACTTTAATTGACGACTGTTTGGAAAGAGTTACGTTTACAAGTATGTACTCAAAGGTTAGAGGATAATGTTATACATAAGTTTTGGTATATTCAAGAGATATATTTTATAACAGTTTACAACAATTATCATTTTTTTTACCTTTAATAAAACCTACGAATTTCTATAACAAATTAAAAAATGCAGTAAAGGTAATATACAAATACGTAATATACATCATCATCGTCATTTACCAGCCATGCTACTCATTGGCTGAGCGTATGGGCCATACCAGACTCTTGAGTGGTAGTCGAGGCCAAAAGAACCTGAGTTTCACACGTGACGTCAGGGGTCAATTGTGTCCATACCGCGGAGAGGAGCAAAAATTCTTGGTGTATGGTTTTTTGTAGAGAGTTTTCCCTCTCTTGGCCATTGCTGGCATTGGATGTGTATCTTCCACCACTGTTGGTATGAATTTTATCCCCCCGACTATGTCCAGGCAAGTAGGAGGAGGTTTGCCGAGGTATTCGTTCTCTTCACCTCTACGCGTTATCTGCTTATAAAGAATCGCAAGTGATTATTAACCTCGTTGCTCAATAGCAATCCCGTCATTATGGGATGAACCTTCTTAGAGAGAGGGTCCCCTAGAGAGATGTAAAAGAAGCGAAAGTATCGAGGCTAGACAACAGTTTAAGTGTGTCAATAAGACTATCATAATTGTAGGATTATGTTGCCAAGGGTATTTAAAAAAAATGTTTTGTGCTTTTTAGATCATTTTACATAATTTTCGATTATTTTGGTTAATAAAGATAAAGGTAGAAAATAGCTCGCTAGTCGGTGCAGAGCATTCACTTTGTAGTAAACGTTCCTATAGCGCTCTCTGCTATAGTGCGGTTTTCTATAATAAGTGCGACAGAACGCAAAATTTTCGAGGACAAGTTACGTATTTTTTCGCATTGGAAAAATATTTGCCATTAGCTTTTTGTCTCTTATTTTTATATAACGTATTTTGCTGTGACTGGGGGATTATCGTAAAATACATCAATCCAGGGGTATTCAATCAATTAGGTATGATTTTTTATCCTTTCTAAATATAAAACAAAAACTGTGGTCAAGAAAAGGCGACCTAAATTTTCGTTTAATATATTATAAACCATTATTATTTTGTTATAAATAACTTATTTAATATTTGTAATATTTTTATAAATCTAAAGGAATACCAAAGTCGTCATTTTCCAGCCATGAGTCACTAAGTGTTTGGATCTTACCAAAGCCTCGAATGGTAGTCGGAGACGAATGGAGTCTAGGTCTCACAATGGTGTGAGGACTTTAATTTTTCGTTCATACCGCAGTGGCCCAACCTGTCTTGGTATACATTTTTTTTGTAAAGAGGTTTCCTTCTCTTGGCTATTGATGGTGTATCTTCTACTGTTTCCAGCATCATATTTTACCTTTCTTACTTTGTTAAGGCAAGTAGAAGAGGGTTTGCCTCGGTAATCGGTAATTCTCTTCTCTAGGATTTTCAGCATGATAAGCATCTTTCTAAAAGATAGATTCCACATTTTAGAGGCTCGAGAGTATCGAAACTTAATCTATTATAGATCTTTATTTTAGGGTTTTTAGGGGATATGATTTTAATTCTACCATAATCTATTTTCTCAGCCTTCTTAAAAATTTCACGATACTTTTTAGTTATAATATTTTTTATTTAAAATTAGTGGGGTTACCAAACTCAATTTTTAACGGGCGTTTGTCACTGTCTGATTAAATTACAATAAATGCCATTACACTCCTTCCAACCCCTCCAAAACGGTGTCTCATATTTTTTTTATATTTACTACGCCCTCAAAAAATTACATTTTTTTAATTTAATTCTGAAAAATTAATCCGATAAGGAAATTAGGAAAACCTTGAGGGCGCATTTCCACGCGGAAAGCGTCGAAATAAATTGCGAGGCGTTACATTTCTTTTGTGTCCGACCAAACAGTGGGCACCCCTTTGAATATGTTTTCATTTTAGAGCCGCGGCCATTATTAACCTACCCCCCCTTTTTTCTTATATTTATTAGGGAAATATATTTTTTTCTTTGACATCAAAACGTCGCGAAAATTTTCGGGCTGCTTAAAAAATATATACGTATATAATAATATCGGAGGAAAAATAAAGCGAAACGTCTACAAAGCACCTTTTGAAAAATTGCCACATTATGCGAGAGAATGTGTCAAAATGTCGATACGTGTTTTCGTCTCGCACTTGACGGCTTCACAATTTCTTAATATAGTATTCGTGTCGAATTATGGGACAGGGTGTATGCGGTGACATTGTTGCTCCCCGTGAGCAAATGGGGGTGTGATAAATTTCGAGGGGGAGTTTTAAAATTGGAGCAATTTTTCAGAGAATTTTAATAAAGATACTAATATCCATGACGGGGAACTGAAATATATTTTTTTTATTTAAATATTGACGTTCGATTAGTAATA
>JAGXCT010035193.1:33892-47089 GCA_022495035.1 Philopotamus ludificatus
CAAAAAGTAGTGGAAATATTTTTGTTGATTAGTGTTTAACATTTTTTCAATAAATAAATGTTTTTCGCTACCAAAAAATGTTTAATTACTTATCGGTCCTCCAAATATCACGATTAAAATGTTTGACAAAACTTTATTGACGCTTCGCAAAATCGCATGGGGATGCATCTCCCGTCGTTGCGGAGCCGATTCATCAGTTTATGCGGCGATTACCCCTAGAGCCTCAAAGTTATCAGCTTCCAAGTTCTTTCGAAGAATGCAATATCCTGGGAGAGTACCACCTCTGTCGGGTGGAGCGGGAGGCAGATTCGGCGGCGTGGGGTCGGACCATGCAGTTTCGCTCTGAAATTGAAGTAATATCACGTGGGTTATGGGGCTTGATGAATTCCGATGGCGGGTGCAATCTATGAAATTTGCATACGATTATGCCGTGTACATGGTACTCGTGAAAATATTCATATCGAATCCACGGTTTTAAGCCAGCGAAGTTTTTAGCTATGCACGATACATTAGGGGGGCTCGCGGAATAATGCCGAAACAATTTATTAAAATTGTTATCCGGAATATAATTTCGAAATATGAAACGTGCAAAATAGACAGGATGGGTCCTGAAAAAATCGTATAAAAATTATAATTTTAAAATACATGTTTTCATTGTTAAACACAACTGTAGTATTGAATACACATTGGGCCAAGCGAAGCGCACACCTCAGATCTGCATTACGCGAGTTAAATCTATGGTCGATTTCAGGTATTTTCCAATTTTTTTGGTACAAAAAAATAATACCATTGTGTTAAGGGTATCCTTCTCCGATGGTGTGTAACCGCTTTTGTGTCGTTTTCGTTCTGACTTTTGTCTTGTGATTTATTTTGTGGAAAAGTCACATTTATTGAATGGCATAAAAATGAAAATCAGGACTAGTTGTAAAAGAAAATTCCTTTTTTTGACATACGCGACAGCCGAGTAACGGTTAACAGATTTAATAAAAAATTTGAACCAATTAGGTCATACTCATAGTGATCATGCTCCTACTAAGAGGGTAAAGATTGCAAAAATCCCTAATGTTTATCATTTTCGTTGTGTAAGTAGAAACAAAATTTATTTTGTAGATTGACACGTTATTAGAAAGAAGGCAATGTCGAGCAAAAAATCGAGTCTTATTACGGGGGCTTGAAAACAACTGCGTCGCCCGAAGGGGGTCTCTCAGATACCCCAAGCATTTTATGTCAGGCTATAATTTTAAACAATTAACGACAATGACTATTCATAGATAAATACAATAAAAATTGTGTCATGTAGGATTTATATTAAAGAGTTATTCGAGAAATCAAAAACTTGGAGTACTGAATAGACCCCATCGGAACGGCTAGGTTAAAAATGATAATTGAGAGACTAAAGAACTCGTTATAAAAACCACGGTATAGCATGAAGCGTTATATGAGAGTTTTATGTATATAATCATGGTTTTATACCACTGAAGTTTCTTAACTTATATTGTATTTCTTTTCAAAACTAATCACGCCAACAAAATTAAAGAAAATACAGGGAAAACCCCGTTTTTAGTACTCTAAATCTATTTTTCCTGTTATTAGATATGTTTTTCATCAGTCAATTCAAAATCGTGAAAACGGGGTTTAATTGTTTATACAAAATTTAAAAAAATGTTATAAATTTATCTTTATATTTTATATTCCTATAGAAAAGATATAGCTACACTTTAATCTCTCCGCTCTCAAAATTCTCTACTCTGAACTCTCCAAAAACCTGTCATGTCCCAAAAAAGGATCAAAGGTCCATCCATGCCTCGTTTTAATCAGGTACATTTTATATTATATAAATAGAGTATAGTAATATTTTAAACATGATTACTATTTCCTGATTTATTAAAAAATATTGTGAGTAAATTATTTTTGACATTTGTCATACTTTCATTGTTAATTTAACTAAGCGTATACATTTATTAAATATCTGGATTAAATAATCCAGAATTTAAGAGATTAATATATTTCTCTAGATTTCTCTTCTACATTATCTTTCATTTTTTTCCTAATACAATCACTTAATGTTAATACTAGCATTGATATAACAATATTGTATTTAAATTCCTAATATAAGTACAATGTAATTAGTATAAAAAAATTGCGATTTTTTAAAAGGATAAAGCTAGTTAATCCAAAAAAATATAAATCATTAAATATAATTAATAATACAATATTTCTATTTGTACATAGAGAAAATTATTTATTCCATTTATCCCGCCTCAAATAAGCCTATGCATAAAAAACATTTCGTTGTATTTTTAAAAATTCCTTTGAAAAACGATGGATCAATGTTCCGCTGTTTTTTATAACCACGATTTTTGCACAACAATATGCAAATATCCATCTATACAATTTATTCAAACGCTTCGACGACAAAAGTCACGTATTTACAACAAATCGCAGCTTTAAATTCAATAAGCTTTCGCCGGAAAAAATTGCGCAGATTTAAAGTTTCAATCAAACGCTAAAATTACACTCTGCCATATGGCATCGTTTCGCGAAATATCGAAATTTCGCGTCGCATACACGTTGCAAAACGCGGGTTTAATTTGCGCATAAAGCTCGACCCATACATTCCGTTTTGAAAATTGGCAGCCGGAAAATGAAAATATTGGACGAGGAGGAGGGAGGGAGCGGGCGGCGGATTCGCAACCATTTTTATTATTTCATACTTTTGCGACTATTAAAACGGTTGGTTTTTTTTTTACAGCGTCCCCCTCTGTTGCAGTGCGATGTCCAATGAAAAACACGTGTCGACTGCGCCGCGGCCAACCATTGGCCGGCGGGCGCGCGCGGTTATGGCCGACACCGACAAAATTATGACCGGCTTTAAAAAATGTCGCCAGTTTATATTTACGCCAGTGCTAACTGGGCAGTAAAAGGATTATTATTGCACATTTCACGTTTGTTCATTTTTTTTTGCATTCAAATGTGTGCAACCAATTGCAATTGACTGTAAATGAGCTTCAAATATATATCAAACAATACAATAACAATGGAAAATTCGGAAAATCTTAATATAGATGTCCTGAAAAATAATATTTATTTTATTTTATGTAATTAAATATTAAGGAGAAGTTTTTGTGTTATCTATATATAACAATAGATGAGAGTTCCGAAATTAAATTTACCATTTGAACGGATTACGAGCCGATTTTCAGCCGAAACCATTGAAATATCGCAATTATGTAGTATTCTGTAAACATTGAACTTATCGGGATTCCCCACAATCATCGCTCCGATCAAATTGTAGGCGAAACCCGTGGGAGCCGTATCGATGTCTACCTGGATCCCCCGCGAATATCACAAGAATCTCTGAATAACATTTAAATAAATCAAAGCGAATGAAAAAATAATATTATCTCTTAATTAAATTTTTGTTTATTATCGAGAAATAATATTTTGATATTGAGCACTCGGCCCCCGGCGTCTATATTCGGTAATTTTTTTTTATTATTTTTCAATAAATCACCGCTGAAATTAATCGCCCGTGGGCGAGTTGGATTTTCGGCTGTAGGGGGGGGGGGATTATTTGGGAATTCATTAGAATATTAAACGGAAGGGTGTGTGGTTCAAATGTTAAGCTTTTTTGCCCCTTTGATTTGAAAGGCTTTACGGCCTGCGGTACTGTGATAAGAAGAACCTGGAAAAGCATTTCTATTTATTCAGAGAAAATATTTTCCTCTCTCTCACTTTTGCGATGCGAACGGCCAGTCGATTTTCGAATAATCTTCTTCAACCGGTGCCAAATTGATAGCGTAATTTGTTGTCGATACATTTTCCGGCAATAAAATCATATTAATTATTATTATGTTTATTATAATATAAAGGACTTAAAGAAAAATAATCAATCATGTATTGAATTTCTTCTAAAAATCGAACGCTTTTTCCTATATTCTAACAAAGGAAAATAAGAAAAGCATTGTTATAAACCACAGCTTTTAATTGTTATAAACCAAGCATAAAAATAAATTTTGAAAGCTGAAAATTAATCATTGTCTTAATTTATAATAATTGACCCATATTCAAAGATCCTGAATAACCTGGAGGACAACTAGTGCAATTCTGGCTTCTCTCGTTCTAAAATAACGTAGCCTCCTTTGGGTAGAAAATACCCGCCTCAGGTTAGGTCACTTCAATAATAATAATAATAATTTACGAATTCAGCATTGGTTTTTATAAAAATATAAACAAATTACATGACGATGACTTAAATATGCGTCTTTGTTAAGTTGTCGTTAAGACCCGCTGACGCATAGAGGCGTCATTTATAAAATTGACGTTGAGAACCCATGACGCATTTATGCGTCATTCAATATAGATGGATAATATTAGGGAGACCGAGAAGTAATATTTTTTTTTGCTGCATCAACAAAACAATTTGCATCATTTTCTAACAATTTCTGCCAGCGTAAAGGCAGTTGTTCCATTTTCTTTTTAAAAAAATGCGTTTTCACTTCTCGAACATGTTTTTACCTCTTAATGTATGCTATAATGGTCTGACAAGGTGGTAATCCGATAGTGCGAGATCCGGTGAATAGGGTGGATGAGTTAAAAGTTCCAATCCAAGCTCCCTTATTTTTTTTTTCCTGTGTTATTTTTGCAGCGTGAGGACTCACGTTGTCGTGTTGAAGGATCCTTTATTTGTTATTGACCACTACAGATCGTTTTTTTATGATCTCTTGTTTCATTCGCTCGATTTATTCACAATACACTCAAACGACTCATAGTGTATATTTTCAGAAAAATCCCACCACACATAAACAAGGATCTTCTTTATTGTTAATGATGGTCGAGGGGTCGGAACAGGTACTTCTCCGGAAGAAAGTCATTGTTTTTTTCGTACAGGATTATTGTATATCACCCACTGCTTATCTCCAGTTACAATTCGTCGCAAAAACGGATCGGCTTTATACCAAGACAAAAGAGACGCGTAGATGAAACATCGTTGATCGAGAGCCGTCACCGTCAATTCACGAGGAATGCAAATACCTTGCCAGTACAATTTTCCTATGCGACGAAGATGATCCTGAACTGTAGACCATGGACTGCCAATCTTCAATGATAATTCCTCAATTGTTTGACAAGGATCAGAATCCTCCATCGCCTTAAGGATGTCATCTATTTTTGGGGTCGTCACAAACTAACTCTGAATGAGCTGAAAATAATAGCTTTTCGGTTCCCCTGATATGAATGTTTTTAAAAAACCTTTGATAAAATTTAATTAATAGCAACAATAATTTAAACAAAATTAAAGTAAAAAGCCTACTGATTCTTACATTTGTTGTTTTATTGTGTTATTGTATTATGTATTTTTTATTACTTAAAGAAGTTATTTTCTATTAAAAATAAAAATATTTAGCAATGTATTGATTTGTAATAAGGCGTCTAATAAATTCATTTCCATCGTCGCATTTTTCACCCGAAATTAGGACGGATTCCTGGAAGTGTCCTGTCATTATTCAAATAAAGGAGATTGTCGCCGTTCTTAAATTTTGTATAGACTTGTAGGATACCCGCGGGGCTTTTCCCGTGGGAGAGAATTGATTGATTACTGTCACTGTCATCGAAAATAATGGGGGAGCAGGCGAAAAAAAAGTGGCTAAAAGTTTCCGGTGATTGATTGAAATCAAAATATTTGAATTGTCGGGGGCTTGTCACTTAGCGGATGACAAACTACAATGGTGATATATTAACCTAGGATTTTGTCAGCCACTCAATTATCGGAACACACTTCCTTCCGGTGTTAACTTATCTGGTGACACCGGAAAGACTAGTCGATCATTCCGGAGAATCGACACGATCGGGGAGAAGGGGCCGAGTGATTTTAGTTATTTTACGTCCGATATTATTGAGAGGAGTAAAACCGGATGAATATATATAAAAAAAAAATGTTAGTAAAGCGTTGACTTGGTAGTGGATGGAAGTGCGGCTGATGCTTATGTACCCAGAGTACCGTGTGATGTTCTGGCAACCTGCTATTACAGAGCTCTGCGTCGATGCAATATTTAAAAAATAATTAAAATTAAAAATTGTATTTTAGAAACATCTAAAAAATAAATCATAAAACATTAAAACATCTGTTCTACGGGAAAAAGCAAACCTGGGTCCAAACCGAATCAATTGCAAAGCAATATCTAATTCTTTCTAACTAAACACTCTTTATCTTCTAATTTTTAATTAGAAATCATTAACTTTTCAATGTTTAATACTATCTAAAAGCTCTTACTTATTATATAGAAGTCCTTGGATATATATATCCTCGCATCTTTATTTTTTTTGGGTAGCACAACGTTTTAAACACTACTACCTAATAGTATAAAATAAACTCATGGCTTAAAACTAGAATATTTTTATTATATTAATATGAATAATACACTTTAGATATATAATACGTTTAGACGCCACGGCGTGCAGGCACGCGAAATCGTCTAACCACCAGCGCCACGCCAAACGCCACAACAAATTTATTTATGTAAATATAAATATAATATTTTTAAATGAAAATTAATGCTGAAACATCTTTTGAAGGCAATGTGATTGTTAGAATCTCGATATGTTTGTGTTTTTTATTTTATTTAAAGTTTATACGGCGTACGGTAAAAATCCATATAATTGGCTTGGCGTTAAAGGGTAAAACAAACTATCTTCTATTTTTTTAAAATCTGCATTAAAATTTATGCATCTGCATAGCGAAATTTAAAAACCTCGCGAAAGTTAAGCAGTTATTCTAGGCCAGATTCTACGCGATTATTTAAAAAAACAAAAATAGATAAAATATCAGTTTTCTTGGAGTAAGACTATTTTTTTGTAGCCTGATATTCTAACGGTAAATCTTCTTCAACTGCTTCTTATTCCCTGTCCATTTAAGATATTAGGATATCTAAATTTACTAGAGTACTTAATTAAGGTGATTAGTTCTTTTAAAGTATCATTATAAGTTGATTTAGAACAGCGCTACTTATTTAACCTTATTTATTTACAATAATCCTGTTTTCAAAAACGTCTAAAACTCGGTTCCATAAATAAAACTAGATATCACACTTAATAATAATAATCAGGCCTTTCAAAGAAGACCATTTATACAGGGAACTAAGAAAACATTGTTTTAGCATAAGGCGATATAACTTCAAGCTCTCTATTTTTATTAGTTTTTTTTTAAAATGCCAATATCAATAATAAATTAATAAAAACGTAATTCTACTACTAAAGAGTCAAAACGTTGTTTTAAAACAAATGCTAAGGTTCCTTTGCAATTTCTGTATTCCTAAAACCTCTGAAAAAAGGCTTATCTCATACACAAAATTGTTGTATTAATATAGCTAATGTCAATTACTAATTTATTGGAGTAATTGGAAATTTTTCAGTAGCCATAGAAAATTAATCTAAGTTTTTTTTTTAAAATATTAAGTAAAAGTGAACTTTTCTTCTAGAAATTGCTTTTAACAATAAAAAAAATGTTTTTAGGTAGGATTTCATCCTACTACCCTCACTTATTCAGGCTTTTTAGGTCGCACCTTTCTCTAATCTACCTAAAACTACCTAACCATTTCCTAATCATTACTTAATAATTTACAACGATTTTAAATAATTCGGCTTGTTAACGATTTCAAGAAAATAAATCACTGAGAGAGTACAGTAAACCCTCCTATAACGCTATATCTCTGCTATATGGCGATTATTTATAACAAGTCCAACATTCCCTTTCTATAATCCTCTATATAATGTAAATTCTAGGAGTCAAATTACATATTTCGTAAATATATTCAATAAAAACATAGGATCACTGCTATTTGGTTTACAATAAAAAAATATATGACATTGAACAAGGTCATTTAAAATATACGAGTGGAAAAATTATCGATATCGGCTTCTATTACGCGCGTTTTCTATAACGTTGTCTAACAGTTGATTGTATATTACCTTTATTAATGAACGATTTAGAGGGCTTGACCTTTTTAACGGATCCAAGAGTTTTTGTAGAGCTCTCTAATAGCAATTAGAAACTTAATAATAACTTTACCTCGAGTGTAGCTCCTCAGTTTTGCAAAAAAGATAACTATCAGTCAAATTATTGACTAATCAATTTATGTTTCATCTTCGATTGTATTTGAGGTCAGATTTACGACTTAAAAAATATTGATTAATTTAAAGCTTCGTCGCACAGTTCCACAAGTGACATAAGCAGCGCCAGCATCTGAAGCGGAGATTAATACGACGCAGTTGTTACAGCTAAACAGCGTGTGCTGCTTCCACTATTTAACCGGGTGTTTCACAAAGCAGTCACGCCCCGCAGCAAGCCGAGCAATAACACCGAGCCACCGGCAATAACACTAATAACCCGACCCATCCAATTTGACAGAATTTTCGGACGAAAAAGTTTAAAATCCAACCCAAAGTTGGACCCCAGGACTTGACTCTGGCGCAGGAGGCCTCTAAATCACGCCGAGCTTTTTTTTATATGAGCAGTGATTCAAGAAGTACAAAAGTCGTTAAATAACTTCTATATATTATTGCTATCGAAAATTGGCGAGTGGTCATAAATTTCATTGGCATCACTCGCAGGATCAAGGGTGGTAACTCACATAGAAAAACTTTTTGACAAACTCTAATAACTTCGCCCGGCGAATATCCCATCGGTGGAAAATTCGCAGAGAAAAGGAAAATTTTTGCGGAATTTGATTGTTGGCCAGGGAGTCGGAATACAAACACACGGACGTCCGGTGCCGCCATTATAAAATAAAATAATAAAAATATTTATACACACTTTGATTGGCACGGTAACGTGTGCGCATTTACGTTCAGCATTCAACAGTGCGAACATATAAATTGCTAGAATTTCCGCTTTTAATAAGAAACAGCCTTTCTCGGTATCTCAGTTAATTTGTTCCGGTACATTAGGTCGTATATCCACTTTTCCAATACTTGCGGAAATCGCCTTATTAATCAAAGAAATCCGTTCCGCGAAATTGACAATTTATAACAGAAAAATGTCAATCCCTAAAAATTTCATGAAAAAAAATTAAATAAATCAATATAAGTGAATAAAAAAAATCATTTCAATTTAAAAAAATATCACATCATCTTGACTTTCGTTCAAAGCGGGATAAAAAAGATTTTTGTTTTTTGAAAGTGATTGCTACATTTTTTTATAGTATTTTAAATATTCGGTTTAGAAAAAAGATAATTTAAATAAATAAAAAATACTTGTAAGTAGCTTTGTTGTTATAGTAACTAGCAAAAAAAAATTATAAAAATAGTTAGGTACTCATTTTAATGCTTAATCTATATCTTTCTTTTTCTTTCTTCAAAAAATTACCTGGTTTTTTAAAGGATTACAGGACGACCCTCTAAATTTGTCGACGACTTGTTGAAATCTTTAATTGAATCAGATCTTTGACTAACTTTTGAATAGTTATCACAAAAATTTCTTAATTTTCAACATCGAATTTCATCTTCATCATCGACAATACATAAACATTTAAAACGCCCCCGAAAACTATGAAAAATGCAATGGTTCTTTAAGAAAAAAAACACCAGTTCCAATCACTAAACTAGGATTAATAATAATATAGATAAACATTTGGTCGAATATGGGTGGAGCTATTCACTATGAATGAATAAAACCATGGAAAACTATAACTACAAAAATGTATGATCGAAAATTAGGCATAATGAATCAAAAGCACAAGGAAAAACAATTTATTCAATAAAATTAGAATCATCGATGGAAAAAAAACCCAAAATTAAGAAAAGTACTTTTATTTAATCTGTATTTGCTATACAGTATTACCTATTTTTATCATTAGAACATTGAATGAATAATAAAAATACAGAGAGCGTAAAAAAGTAAAGGTTTTATAAACGTTTACGTTACGTCATCACTCGTAGACCATGGGAAATCTACGTTCCAGACAGTGAGAGCCACAATAAGGGTCCTGTGCCTGAGGATCTGGAGGATCTCCATGTTTTGCGTCGTCTGATATTTATTTATGGTGTCGTAAGTCTGTCTTGTCAGTTAGTCGATGTGGTTTGCCAAGGGAAAGACGAGAGTATATATTCGATGAGTCGTCATGGTGGCATCCGTGTGTAGCGCAACAAGATGGCGACTACATCCTACGATATAGTAAAATTGCAGAAACGTAAAGATGTTACGTTTCTACCGCCAGAGACAGAGAGAGAGAGGGGGGTTAGCCACCCGCGGAACATCTTGGCAGTGGGTCTGATCATTTTTTTGCAGGGGATGATGCTACTTGATGCGCTATATGTTGCTCATTATTACGGGTCATATTCAAATTAAAGTGCAGGATATTATCTCGTACTCTAAGCTAAAAAATATAGATTTATTTCCGAATAATTACATATTACGGAAACCAGAAAGTAATCGCGCTTTTTATAAACAAGACGGAAATTTACATATAGCATATGTTTTTACATAATACTATAAAATATAGTTTATATTATTATTTACAACTACGTAAAAGACTATAGTAGAAACTACCAGTTCAATTCCTAAATTTTGTCGGGAGTAATTCTTGCCTTTTAAGGGCGTAAATTAAGGTCAAGAATTTCGAAAGATTTTAACACGTCATTATCGAATTTAGAGGGTAGTCTTGATTCTGGCACATCCTTTTGAAGGACCAAACAAGTTTCAAACCAAAATTGACGTCTAATATCATTAGCACTTGATGGCGATCATGTCCTAAAATGCGCGATTTCTTTCGGGTCCCTCTGTCAATTATTAGTGTAACTCTTCACTAGGATTTTAATATGATATTTTATTGAAATAAACAATTCTATTTTCAATACTAGGGTTAATAGAGATTTTTGCAATGAGTTTAAAGAAAAAAATCATAAATTATTAAAAAATGGACCATTGAACTTTTTTAAATAACCTCTGAATTTTATTTTTATACGCGGATATATAATACGATTCCTTGCTTCTTCTTAAATGCTTTCTTTTGCCCAAACTAGTAGTTTATAGAATTTATGCGCTGATAAAAATCCATTGTATGATTTTTTATTTAGAGAAAAATATTTTATTTTTTTTAAATATTTCTGTATTTTTAAGTATTTTGGGGTTGAATAATATTTTTTATATATAATTTCTTTAAATGCCTGAAGGAAGGAGGCGAAAATTAATTCGCCATATTTTTTTGAGCGATACAGGGCCGACTTTTGTTCGGCGGGCGGCCCACCCCCCGACGCGCCCTCTGTTACTTCCGGCCCATTACACCGGAAAGACGGCACCGGAAATCGCTGCGATTTCTAATTTTATGAAACCGATTGATGTGCTTGAGCGGCGGTTGTAAATGGCCGAGATAAGCGGGCTGAATATACCAATTTGGGATCCGGCCCACAGATTCACTCTCATATCTTATCTGGAAGCCTCTAAAAAACGTTCGGGACTTGTCGGACAAATCGCGTTGTTTTTTTGTTTTTTTATTTTATTTTTTTCACTTCGCCCCGGCTTCCGGTTTTTTTTTGTTTTTATATGTATTTTTTTATACTCCAGCGGCAGATGGGGGTATTGGCAATAACGATTTTATCCGCACGGTTGACACACTTTTGCCGAATCGGTGTGGCGAATATAAATTATTTTATTTGGAATAAATCGCTTAATTCTAGAAAAAAAACACATTTTAAATAAATAACATATAAACTAAAATAGTTCATCAATTATTATTTTCATCCAAATATTTTTGTTTTTTTGATTCCACACAAAAAAATACAATAATTATATAAAAATATCAATATCTATTCATGCTCTATGATACTTAAAATAATAACTAATATTAATTACAATCGGTTTATCAACTAATTTTTAGTCACGCTTAAAAATAATTTGTAATTATACTCAAATAGCAGTTTATTAAAAATATATTATATTTAAATTTTAGTAAATAAAATATTTCAATCAACTTTACGTATTTGAGTATTTCTTTAAAATAATCATTTACATCTTAAATTAATTATGTACACGATCTACTGTAATATGGCATCACCTATTAACTAAAAAATAATAATTAATGAGGTATTCATGAAATACTTTAATAATAGCGTATTAATAATGTTTTAAACTTCAGTGTCAGGAGTGGGTGGAGTCACCGTCAATTCGGGTTCTGAAAATAAATAAAATCTAAACAAAAAAATAAATATATGCAGTCAACCCTCTTATAGCGCCGAGAAAGGGACCCCGCTATAGAAACTTGCCCTATAGAAAATTAGGCAACCTTACAATATTTTAGATTATTTTTTTAGAAAACCGCCATAAGTACTATAAGTGGGTCTGCTACATACGCTATAGAAGGGTTCAATATATTTAAAACTTAAGAATACTTACTGCTTAATTCAAACCGAACAACAGTCCCGACATCTCCACTATTAGATATCTCGACTCTCGATATTTTATTCTCAGGAAATCGCAATATCTGATCACTATCTCGATTCAATCTCTGAATTATGGCATCCATATTTCCTGAATTTCCATAATTCGGATGCCTCAAGATAGAATTCTGACTACCACGCTCAAGATTTCTTAGAGCCTCTACGCTAACACCACGTGGAATGCTCTCCATGCTTTGTGGAACAATGATCCTTTGATTTAGGACCTGATCACTGCTTCTATACTGAATTGGATCGGCATATATCATACGATCCATATACGGAACGTACGTGTAAGGTCCTACATCCTGCGATCTTCTACTAGGAACATCCATCATTGGCATTTCCTGCAAATCTTCTTGAATCGTCGTCACCATAGGTACGAGAGGATCTTCTTGCGATGAGATTAGAGTAGACAGAGCACGTGATGCTCTACGTCCATCTCTCCTGATATCAGCACATGGTCTGATCATGACGTTCGGTGTTCCAAAATGTCCGAAACCATTTTCATCGTCCGGGGCTGAGTACATAGACGGTCCAGATCTAAAAATAATTATTCGAATTAATTATTTATTATATTTTTTTAATTATTTTATTATAACATACGCAGATTCTCGCTTGTTGCTTCCGCATCCGAACAATCCAGTGTTTCTACTGCTATTCCTTTTGCATATAACCACAATGCTAGCACTTATTATGGCAAGAAGTATCAACGAAGCTGCTGCTAAAAGTCCTCCTAATATCATAGCCATAGATTGACTTGAAGTTATG
>JAGXCT010035194.1:0-74285 GCA_022495035.1 Philopotamus ludificatus
GCCTTCGCATTCTCGGAAAATTGCCAAAAATTAATAACGAAATTAATAAAGTCCATCAGTGCGGAAAATCCATCACGCGCGTTGTTAACACAAGCTAACGATTGTTTGGCGTGACACGACCATACGCCATTTTACTTTTAATCACACATACGCCACTTTGGCTCGAAACCTGGCAATGTATCAAATTATCACAATACGCCGACATATCGTGTATCATAATTAGATCGCGATGAATCACCTGATGCACAACACATGATCCGGCAATGATACACGGAATTACGACGGGCATATGTCATTAGGGGCCGGATTCGGGTCATCCGGGATAGCGGGACGAGGAGGGCTCGCAATCAATCCCGATTCTGGAATATATCATATTTTCCAATAAATCATGTGCGTAGCGAGCCGATTTGCATGCAAATGGAAGACGGACTACTTATCAGAGCGAAGTCATGGCGATTTCATGGCAATAACTCGTATCATACTCTCATGTGAACGCCATTAATCTTGCTAAATGTTACGCTATGGATTAAATCGGAGATTGGGCTAAAAAAATATCCGTGTAATATAGACAACAAAGAAAAAACAAATCGCATAAAAACTGCATGAATTGCTATTTAGATAATCTAATTTATTCGTGGAAATAAATTTCGGTAAAACTTCCGCGTTTGTTAAAAAAATGTATTATTTATTTATTAGAGAAACCATTCTAATTTTATGATTATGCATAAATTACATGTTCTATTACATTGATTTTTTTTTAATTATCACATAATTAACGACAGAATACTAATAGGTACCCCGAATTTTTATCATTTACGCGTCATATTGATTAATTGAAAAATCCAAAATATCGACATGAATAATTATATTTATTCTTAGAATAATCCATTTAAAAAAATCGATGAATAATTCAGCAATACTTGAAATGCATGGGGTATCAGAGAGACCCCCTTCGGACGACGCAATTGTATTTAAGCAGCCGTGACGGTTGAGTTAGGAATCCAAAATTAAAAAACAACTGGAAGATTTAAGAACACTTAATACAAATTAATTTATTGACACACTATTTTTTAGAGTTAAATATTTAATTTAGATTGTCATAATTAGAAAGTAGGTTATTGCAACTTTTTAAAATGTTTAAAAATAAATTAATAATAAAGATAGTATAAACAACAAGTGTATTTAAAAACAGCTATATCATCACTAAAAAAAATGATTGAAAGTTCCGAAGAAATCTATTGATTCTAGGAATTTTATAAGTGAGAATCTCATTAGCTTCAGAATCCAGAGCTTTGGACCGAAACCGTTTCAGTTTTTATTCCGGAAAAATATATATTTTTTCAGCTTTCGCTTCAGCTACGAGTGATAATTTTTTTAATTGTTTTTATTAGTATTAAAAACATTTAAAACACCAATATGAATCTTATTTCTTTTCGGTTCACTTCCCGAGTTTCGTTCTTACATAAAAAATGATTTATAGCCATTTTTTTAATTTTGATTCACTTCCGTTACAAAACCCTGATAAAAAAAGTATTTAAAAATAATCTAAAATACAAAATGTGTTATTTAATAATTTTATGATTAAAATTCTACGGTTTATTATTGTGCATAGTAGTTATCACATAATAAAAAATATTAGATAAATTTACTACATTAAGCTTTATAATTTATTCGTGCAAAAATACACAATGTTATGCATTCGAACACTACCTGAAAAAAAAAACTTCACGGAGATTGCGCAAACTTGAGTGTGCTTTATGCTGTTTCGAATGCATAATGCATTTTTAAGCACCTCGCGAATTGTACACAGAACACAAGTAACAGCACAAACAACAAACAGACGTGTCCAAATATAAATCATACGAAAACTTTTCTCCACAATAGATATAACTGAAACCTACGTATAGGTTCAAAGCTCCAATCAGTCTCAGATAATGCAGATTTCTCACAAAATTCAGTATGGGAACTCCGGTCCTCGGCGACATGTGTCAGTCGCCGTTGCATAATTGACAATATTGCAAACATCGCGTTTTGCCCCAATTGCATCATAAATCGAGTCGCATTATGTTAGCATTAGTGCAATATGCTCAGACCTGGCTGCATTGTATCACAGTGGTAATTAAACGCCTCAGAAAATGAACACTGAGTTGGTGACACGCCAATATTTATTATTAAGACGTTGGATGGCGTGACAACTGCATATGACGCAAGAGGGGCGTTTAAATAGTTCACTAGTCCAGTTAGATACAAATGCAAGCAATCAATATACTGAAAAAAGCATATCTGCCATTGACAAATCTATTCGAAACATAGATAGAACGAATGCTCGTGAGAAGAAAATGCAGCTGATATTTTTATCACGAATTTGAAACAACACGGTTTAAAAAGTTTGAAACAAATATTTTTAACATCGTTTTTACTTTAATAAGTACGTAATAATTTAATACAAAATAGTCATTAAAGGCACAGATTTCTTCAGCATTGAATATTTTTTCATAAATTCCTTGAATGCCTTGAACGGATCGAAATATCATCTACAAGATAATTTATTTATTTTCTTGGAAAAATATTGCTGTATATATCAGAATAATTTATATAATAATATTACTATGTCATATTTTATTAAAACTCGTTTTTATAGTGAAAGACAATTGTGAAAAGTAAAATATTTAGATGATTTAGATGGAAGATAGTTGAGCTTAATAAATATAATTATTTTTAATTAACCAATTAGCTGTGTAAAATAAACCGGTCTAAGGTTACTTAATTACTCGGTTACTTAAAACTCACGCCTAATCGGTTAACCGGTCTCGGATTAAACTGGATTAGAAGCCTGTCTCGGATTTAGGATTAATCGTGATAATTCTTAAATGTTTTTATATGAAACTCTCTATGAACATATTATACAATATGAGTATTGTTTTTAAAACATGAAAAAAAAACTAAATTGCCAGTTTCAAATTAAATTTAAAACAAATTTAATTTAGCGAAAAATATAACGTTAACAAGGCATAGCTTGCCTGGGCAAAAACATTTTTTCTCGGTATTCCCCCATAAACTTTCAAGCATTTCAGAGCATCGCCCACGACCGTCGACAATATTACTTCTAATATCGAACTTTTACAGCTTTCAGCCGGAGAGAAAACCAAACAGAACGAGATCAGGCAAAAAACGATTTCGAATGGAAATCTTCTTCGAAAAGTTATATATTTTAAAATTATTATGGCAATATTTCCGATTGAGCGAATATCGAAAAGATCTCATTCATCCAGCAGAATTGCAAATATGCAGCGTTCTGTTTAATGGACCGTACATTTTTTTTTATATAAAATAAAATCTTCCTCGTTATTAAATGTCATTCACATTTAAACATGTATACGATCTAAATTAAGATCTTAATACTATCGAAATTAAATTATTCAAGCGATCGCAAGTGAAAACACATGTAAGTCAATACGCAGATCGAATCGAAAGTGGTTTTGATTACAGACATTACGACGCTGGCTCATATGATCTTCAGGCATTAAGCTAATGAAATACGACGACAAACGCACTTATGCTAATCAAGACCTTGTTAGTATTCTATGCATTCGACATTACAAACTTGAGCAATTTCTAAATAATTCAGACGATGACGGTACCTAAGCACAGTGACGTATACTCTCGCCCACGATACTCCTACCATAGTTATATGAGAATGAATGCCATTTTTACTTTCAAATAATATGTGTATATATATAATAACATCGACCTTAGATAACCCAATGATTGGGTAAGGAGAAATTTTATTTAAATGACCCATTTCACTAAAATAAATATTAAAATATCTAGGGTTATTTTATAAATATACATGTGGGAAAAATATTTTTCTACGCCAATATTTTTTACACTTTACAATTTTTTTGAATATAAATAAATTGACACATTTTATAGCCCTCCAAATATAATCCTATTCATTTAAAAAAAAATTAAAAACATCTGTTTCTCAAAGATTGGGTAGACCCTCAGATAGAAACAAAAATATTGGTGGTACAAACAGTGGTTGGTGACATAAAAAATCAGTGAACAGTGAAAAACAGTGCAGAAATCTTCATAGAGATAGGCTTTACAAAAGATTTACAGTAAAATAACCTATATTGCCTAAGTTCCAGAAACAACTCCATTACAATTGGACCAAACTGCTTAGCAACGTATTTTTTTATTTAGGGTATTACTGCCAATTTAGTTTTAGTTAGAGATACTGCGGTGAACGAGAGCGCTGCCTACTTGTCAGCACTACCGGCGTCGTGAAGTGGATGGATGCGGGCCGGTAGCGGAGTGCGGGGGGTCTTAATGCTAAGCGCCGTGTTGCACTGCAACTCTAAGCAGTCATACTGACTCACTATAGCGCAGTCATTCTAACTCACCGCTTCTTTGGGCCACGTACCCCTTATCACTTATTTTATTATTGTTAATATTATTTAGTAGTTTTACCTTACCTTATTTATTTAAATTTTAAATAAAAAAATGAGCGATATAAACTTTTTGCATTTTTAATAATTCGCAGCACCCCCAAATGTTTTATCCACGAGTCGTCATAAGTTCTATTAAATTTAGGAGAATAAATAAGTGGGATGGTAAGAGGTGCAACTCGAAATGGTGGAAGATCAGGATTAATATTCTGTGCCGGAATTTTAAACTCGAAAAAAATTATTGCTGTTTCAGAAAATGGACTTATGCCATTGTTTGACAACACAACGAAAAAAATTATACACGTTTATGGAAAGTGGAGTACCTCGCTATAAATCTAATAAAACAGCTTCCTGGAGAGACGATCAAAGTCTGCATATTTTGGGTTGGCCTGGACAATCTCTAAATATAAAACCTATCGAAAATGCAAATCGAGAAAAAGCAGTAAAAACATTAAGAATAAAGTAAAAATAAAAATATTAAACCACTAAACTGGACTAGAAAGGTGGATAACACGCAAGCCGTCTTGGTATTTTTGTAAAGAGTTTCTCTTTCTTGGCCATTGCTGGCATTGGAAGTGTAACTTTTACCTTGTTGGTATTAGATTTTACCCTCTTGACTGTGTCAGGCAAGTAGGAAGGGGTTTGCCTCGGTATCCGATTTTTTTCTTCTCTGGGCGATATCTGATTATAGTCACAAGTGATTATTAACTCTATCGCGCAATAGCAATCCTTTCATCATGGGAAAGACCTTCTCAGGAAAGACCTTCCCCTAGAAAAAAGTAAGAGGAGCGAAAGTATCGTAACTAGACCGTTTATCAGTCAAAAGGTTAGGGTTTTCCTTCTAATAAAAAAATATATTACACATTTTCACGTATATCCTATGATTTTAAAAATATATGTAGATTATAACACGTTTTTCACGGAAATTATATTTAGAATGTAAATAAAAAGTTACAATTTACATTTACAACAACAAAAAATTAAAGAAAAGCCCCATTAGTAAAATTTTACATCTAAAAACATTTTCATGAGTTACGTACATATTTTTGTGCATATAAATCTAAATGGGGTTTATGAAAAATCTCTCAGAGCTTTAATTTTTCAGTGGTAAGATATTATACAGATATTAAATAACCAATTAATTAAATTAATTCAATACGATCAATTATTTTTTTTATATTAAAATATATGAAATCTTTAATATTTTTCGTGCACGTTCTTTACGATGCCATTTTTTTTCACCGTCCCAAATATCCATTTTGTCCACTTTTAAAGCTTAACAACTTTGGAACGGCATTACTTTTTACAGCGGCCATTTATTATAACTTTTAGTGCAGGCTAGTTACAGCTGTTAACCCCCATTATGAATGAAATATATATAAAAACGAAACATAATCATCCTGTGATAATAATACCGCAGTACATTTTTAAATGAAATTAATCTGGATAATTTCATTAAAATACAGGGCTTTCGTGTATTTTTTCCGAAAATTTCACCAAAGTTTTAGCGGCAATGCGGTCTAAGAAAATTATTCTGAATAATATATACGTGTATACATGTTTTTTTATTGAAATTGAAATAATTAATTAGACTTGTGATTACACTGGGGCGATATTACGAGCGCGTGTTTACCAAAACGCCGAGTACATTTACATACCGAGCTTAGTGGCTAATGACAAAACCATTTATCATCCTGAAAGATGAGGTACGTATTGTGGCTACGTTTCTTGGATTTTAATTGCCCATAGTTAAATTCGCAAAGCCAAGCTTGGTATCCGCAATAAAACAGGTATTCAACGAAACGTCGCAGGCATGATTCACAGATGCGAGCTTTTAAACAAAATTAAATTAAATATTAATTTAATAATAATAAAAAAAACATTATTACATGTATATATATATATATATATGGAATGAGTGCATGTTAATATAACACGGAATTACGTAACGTCGAAATGATTCGCAAGAGCCGAATGTACAAAAATACATTAGTGAATTTGTACATTTTTTACATTCACGAGAATTACACCCTGCAGAGAGAGCTTTTCCTCTAATCGCCCAATTTACATAATATTCAGTATGAAAACGCAATAAAGTCTCTCGAATAAGAAATCTTGTACGTTGAAAGCATCATTTGGAATTATCATATTTTTCCAATAACCCCGGCGACACTGTAAATGTAATAAAAAATGTATAGGACGCGGAATGATTACGGCCTACCAAAAAAACTTACCACCTTTTTCTACCCATCCGCATGTAACGAGTGGCAATCAACGAAACGAGTTGTTTGCTCTGTATTAGCAGTGGTATAAAAAAAATTGGGGTAATTGTTATGGCCGAGCTCATTCTAATGATGATGTTGATCGTGTATGGTGCGACTAGCGATAGAGCGTACAAAAGAATTTTCAAAATGTAATGGACCACTGATATTAATTCTAGAAACATTCTATAAACAAATCTATGCATTCTATAAACAAATCTATGCAAATTATATAAAAATAATAAATTTATAATTTAAAGACCAAAACAAAGAGCAGATGGATCATCTGTACTTTACCCTCATACCCATTATTTAAGCATAGATTTTTACTAATCCTATTTATGTAGACGTATTCTCGTACTATGTAAAAAATGTACTTTATCGATATCGAAAAAATGAATATGATTACTTATTCATTTAAAACTTGACTCATCTTTTTATATATTCGTAAAATACAATTAATGAAAGTAAAACGTAGATTCGATTATGATGTACATTAGCTACAATCTAGTAAGGAAAAAAATCAGAAAAGAGACTTTAATACAAATAATAAGAAATTTATTAGTAAAGGACTGTAGTAGGAAGAAAACTGTAAAAGAATTTTGATTATTAAATATTTAATTTTTGCGTATAGCCTATATATACGTAAATATTAATAAACATATTTTTCTGGAATAAATCCTATAATATAATTCTACATGCCACAAACTTTTTGTATTTGTCTAAAAATTTCTAAAGAATCAATAAGCATTGTCTGAAAAAAATAAAAACAACAATACAGTCAACCCTTGTATAGCGTTCAAATAGGGACCACGCTATAGAAAGTTAGGCACCCATACAAAATTTGGGATTAGGTTCTTTTAAGTGTATTTTTCGATTTGAAGCAAATCAAACATTTGATCCATTTTTATATTTTCAATAACCTTGCACATGTTTAGTTGAATAATAATAGCTCGTGCCTATAGGTCAATATTCAATATTTCTTCCATTTTTTCATTCGCAACAGATGTGGCAGGAGAGTTCAAAGGGACAGTTTTTTAGTTAGTTATTTTAAAATGCTTTAGCATATGATAAATAAATAATAAAAAGGTAAATATAAATTATGAAACCTTTTCGGAAATATGTTTTATTTAGGATACATATTAATATGAAATAAAAATATATTATAAACAAACAATAATTGAAGTAAGAAAAAAGAACACTGCTACTGACAAGTGCACGTACATATTTAAAATGCACATCAATAATATATTTACGAAAATTCTAATTTGTCGTTGAAAATATTGCGTTCTGTAAAATGAACGCTAAACAAAAAAACCGCCGCAAACGCTAGAGAAAAAAACGCTTTAGAAGTGAACACTATAGAAGGGTTGACTGTATTTACTGCTGTTGCCACGTACGCGATGTTTTTTCTCGCTCGCATCCCGTACGACGTGCCTAGTGCGAGTGAAACATGAGACTGACACGTGCAGCTCAGTCTGCGACTGATTAGTTAAAAATAATTCATTTTTTAATATCCAATGTCAATATAGAATTCATCAATATCTTGACTTGAAATGCTAGGGGTATCTGAGATATCCCCTTCGGACGACGCAGTTGTTTTCGTGGCTCTATGACGGATGGGATAAATATGTATTAATTTAATTTAATAAAGATATGAAACTAAATCTTTAAGCTTTTATTGCCGAATAAAATTAAACAGTGCCATAACTCGTAAGTTTCATACAATATATTAATATTACGATTATGTTTAAGTTAACCCCGAATAAGTTTAAGTTAGTTTTTGGGAATTTTCATGTACGATTCGTTCAACATTCTTCGTTTATAGAAGTACAGGTATGAAAATAAATGCTCATTTTTTTTCTAAGCATCTAATAAATATTTAAAACAAATAAATATTATTTTTTTGAAAAAATGATACGGCAAAAATCTTTATTAACTAATGATAATGACACTTATTAAAATTTTATATATCTTAAATTTTTTAAACCGTCTTAAAATACGTTTCATTTAATAAATATTGTATTTTACTACAATTTCATCTGTTTTACGTATAATTAATAATTATAATTACATATATTTTGTATATTATAAGTATAGATTAAAAATTATTTAAAGTTATTCATACATACTTGACTTAGTTTTCAATATATCTCTGAATTCATTACCTGGAAAATAAAAAAATGCATGTAAATTATATGGTTTTTTATTCTACTCAATATTGAATGAATTTAAATAATATATGTTTTATACATAATAATTTGTTTGGTGTCATATATGTCTCTATTAAAAACAAATTTATTCATTGTTAAAACGGCCAAAAAAACATAGTGTGACAATGACACATTCGTTTACATTAAAATGTATGTAAATATGTAAAATGATTTATTGTAATTTTTACTATTATTACATGTCCATAATAAATACTAGTAAAAAATACACCTTTATTTACGAGCGCACAACAATGTATGCATAGATTTGAACCGACGACTTAATAACTGATAGGCGACAAAGATATTGCCATATAAATTACCTCCGAACACGTTGCTTTTTCCATATTATTTTTTTTCTAGTATTTAAACGAAGAAAACGATGATTGATGATAATGATGTCAAAAATACGTAATATCCCGCGTCTACTGTCATTTTTATTTGACATTTTTGACTACCGAAACGGTAGTAAAAAAATAATAAAGAAAAAAATGCGACGTTCTCGTGTTCGGTACGTTTCTCCCCCCACGGCTTTATCTTTAGTATCTAAATGCCGTGATTGTTTCACTCCAATTTATTTGCAATCACGCCATTTTTTTCTTCAGATTGTAATTGTTGTTCCAATTTTTAAATTGCCTTATCGTTTTTACACCAGATCAATAGTTTTATCGTGAGCAACCAACCTAGTTTAAAAAAAAATGTGACTAAGAAATTCGGGGTCAGCGTACTGGAGCTATCTTTGCATGGAGTTCAAGAAATTAATGATATACGACCGCAAGAATAGATAATTTCTATATCGAGTAACAAACAAATCGTATAAAGCAAATAAATAAACTCAACAAAGTTTTTGACTTTGATTCAGCACTAGCCTTAACTCATTTTCAAGCACAATCAAAATTAGCGATTTTTTCTAGAAAATAGTTTCATAGCTTTGGTACCATTTTTAGTCGTTCTTCGAGTGTTATTTCCTCAACTGACTCGATATTTGACAAAGCCTGAAATATAATATAGTCAAAAACTAAATAGAAAAACCTGTAATTAATTTATTTTTGCCAGTGCTTGGATACGAGGAGGAATATTTGAAAGAGCACACTACAGGTCATTTTTAGCATCGAGTCAATTTTGTGTCAATCAAGTTGAAAATCCTGACTCGCAAAGATATATTGACACGAATGATTTATCTCTTTGAACAAATCTTTTATTCCAGAAACATCTTTTAGCTCTAAAAATTCGTCTTGATAATCATAAGTAACATTTTTAACAGACAATATAAATGGATTTGCGAACTAAATCTATCTCTTAGATTTAAGAAAACAATGGCTTGCAAATGTTCTAAAATTTAATTTCTTCTGAAAATTCTGGAAGATCCTGCTCTTTGCTATTGCCAACAAGAGTTAATGATAATGTTTCAATTTATTCAACAAAAATGTCCAGTGAATAGGTAAGGCACATAATCCATGTCTTATTTATCCAGACTGAGAAGTCTATCTTCCCTATAACTTTAATAATAATTAAGCTCATCTCTAAGGTCAAATACTCGCTGAGTTACATTTCCTCTTGAGAGCCATTAAACATTTATACAATTTTTTTTACTTCAAATACACCGTTTTGCATTTTAAATACAGGTTTTTTACGTCAAATACACCCTTTTGCAAATTAAATTGACCCCTTTTCAATAGAAATTGGGTTTATTTGAAATACAAAAGGTTATATTAGAAATGTAAAAGGTTGTATTTGAAATGCAAAAAGTTGTATTTGAAATGCAAACGGGTGTATTTGAAGTATAAACCTGAATAGAAAATTAGTAGATGTTGAACTGCATCTATGTCAACATATAACTGCTTTAAAAACCGTGAATTTAAGAGCTTCTTCTTTCATAAAATTCAAAATTAGAATTAGTTGATCCAAAACTATTCATAAAAATAGTCCTATTGTAGAGCCCTGGTCTCATCCAACACCTTTCTTTATTTTGTCCGGTCCCGGCCACGTTGCTTCATTTTTTGGGTCAAATTTAATAAAGCAGTGTCCTTCTGTACACATTCCAAATACCTCAGTCTTAGTCTTACTTTGTTCCAGGGACAGAAAGGCTAGTTTAGTCTCTTCGGTGGCTAACTGTCCTGCATCCTTGACACCTAATCAGTCCACCGGTGTCAGGCCACTCCGATGACAGTAATCTTCACGACCCTTAATTTTCTTCCAGATTTAGCTGGTGCTTCATATATATGAAGAATCCACAGATATTAGTCGAAATAAGATTTTCTGATTTAAAGAAAATTTGATTTTTTTCTACAACATCTGTGACCTTTGTAGTTGTTTCAAAAGGAGAATAAAATTGAAACTCTCCTTTAAATGAACCTAATAATAAACCTAATGCGGCAGACTCGATATTCGGTACAACCTGATCCTTGATATTTATTTCCATGCCACTAATCCTCTGAACAATGTTGTTCGACAGCTAAGCTTTAGAAGGTTTCTTCTCTAATCCATTTTCCAACACATTTTTCACCACTGTGAGAGCATAGAGTATAACTATTTGATAGATTGCGAGGGAATTACATACATTTTAAAAACTGTATAAAAAAAAGGATAAACTAAGAACATTCTAGGAATTCAACGATTCACTCCCTGGAACCCTAAAAGTAAGAGGAGAGTTCCCCACTGTTTGGGTACTTGTTGATTTTTTCTCTTTTATCACATTAACACCAAATATACTCTATTTTAAAAAGATTGTAAAGGAATAACTAATGTTTCATTTAAAATAATATTTATTAATATTCTTGAATATCTGAGTTCATTCGCATGAAATGTATAATATAATACACAAATACAACTTATATCCATAGATACATAAGTATGTATGCACTGAGCTGCAAACTACGCTTAAGTAAATTGTTAAATTCCATTTTGCTTCTATAATCCGAATAATACTAAGAGCAAATATTTATTTTAAAACGATGGAATAGAGTTTCTGAAGCACATGTTCAAGATTCTCCACACAAACGATATATATTCGATATACAAATATTATCGCAGAATCGAGAAACTATATCAAAAGTTGATCCAAATAATTAATTATGTACATAAAATTGGTAAACACGATACGTTTTAATGCGCTCGTACGTGCACGAGACACTGTAGTAATATTTGCGCGAGTAGTTTTCCGAACAAAAATGACGTCGGAAAAAAGTGAGACGACGCCAAAGTGCGACGACTCTCAAACTTTGTCGAAAGCTATTAATTTCGGTGGCGTAATTTTCGCCAAAGTGTGTTTCTTATATCCGCCGGCAAAAGTTGATAACAACTCAGTCCTTTTGTGATTAACAAGTTTGGAAACAATTTCAAATTAAAACGTCAACATCGCGATAGATAACTTGAGGTCCTCGATCCACTCGGTCGCCGCCGTTCTCCGCTCGGCACCCCCCTCAAATCAACCCCCACCACCATCCATCATTGTTATTGATAGTATTTGGTTTTGGCGACATTGCTGATTAAAAGCATCCAATGACCCGATCAATCATTAGGCAATTGACTTCGATTTGCGCGGGTCGATGTATTTTACTCGGCTCCCTAATAACTTACGGTAAATCAACAAATTTTACGATCGCACTTGAATATTATTAAATAAGATTTAGACGAGATTATGTATAAGTAAAATAAATAATCTTATTTAATGGCAATAATAACAATCAGAATTAATTAAATGAGTATAATTTACTAAATATCTCGTATAATATAATATTAATGATCTAAGCATAGCATCCAATAATATCATTAGCAAAATTAGGAAATAAATTGTATAGCGTGATTGGACATAATTATTTTTATTAATATGTATTAAATGAACAACCATTAACTATTTATAAAGTACATACATTAGGACCTTAATAGATGTATAAATCATTTAATATTATTATTTTTAAGTATTACTACTGTATTAAGTTCGGTATTTTTCTTTGAAAATTGTGTCAAAGCGAAAGAAACTAACCAGACCGTTATATTATAAATATAGATCTAAAATTGTTCATAAAATAAGAAAAAATAGGGGTAAAGAATTTGCAGCAGTGTGAAATCAACAGCCTTGAGCAACAAATAAATTGTATAAAATACGTTCATCTCTATTTTCCAGAGATGTAATCGACTAAATTCTTCGAAAAAAATATTGCCGTTGGCCGAGAAAAATAACGTTATATAATTTATTTATTTATTTATTTTGACTACGATGGATTAATGGCATAACAGAAAGATTCCATAATGCCATTTACCCATATAACGATTTGAAAAAGATTCTAAAGATGCAAGGGGAATGAGTCTCTCACACTTATATTCATCTAAGTCTTGAATCACGACACTTGTATAATACAACAATTCAAGAAGAAAATGCTTTAAAATCATTTAATCAAAAATCAGGGAGCAATATTTGAAGAATTTTACACATTTACTACGCCATCTTTTTTTATACCCAATAAACATATTTAAAAATTATATTGCTTTCGTATAACGTATTTCTTTTAGATGAAATAATATGAAAACGGAGCATATGATATTTTTATTTCATAAATTAGTCTAATTTTCCCTCAAAATAATCTCGATTTTCATTTATATTTCTAGGATATTATATTGATTAGTAGAAAAATCTAAAATACCGACCAAATTATGAAGCATATCATGAATAACTATTTTTATTTTTAGAATAATCCATTTTATTCAAAAAATGTCAAGATATTAATGAAGAATTTATCAATATCTTGACTTGGGGTCTATTTTCTATTATAAATAGACCCCCTTCGGACGACGCAGGTGTTTTTGAGCCTGCGTGACGGATTTGCTAAACATATTTAAAGATTATATAGCTTTCGTAAGACGTATTTCTTTTTAGATGAGGTAATATATTGGGTACCCCAAGTTTTTTTATTTTTTTGAATAACTCTTTTAATGGGAAACTAACTTTTTGTATTTTTCTAACAATGTATAAAGTATAAATATTATAAATAATCAATGTCCTTTATTGTCTGCAATTGCGGAAAAAAAATAAAAACAACGCGCGATGATTTTCTCGCTCGCATCAGGTACGATGTGCCGAGTGCGAGTAAAACGTTAGATTCACGCGTGCTGCAAGAGCTCAGTCTGCGGCGAGACATCGCTGAGAGCTTTGTCATATATGCGTCATATTAGTTAGTCAAAAAATGAAGAATTTATCAATATATTGAATTGAAATGCATGGGGTCTATTTTTTTTACAAATAGACACACTTCGGACAACGCGGTAGTTTTTGAGCCGCCGTGACGGATCGGTTTAACATATTTAAAAATTATTTAGCATTCGTAAAACGTATTTATTTGTAGATTACATAATTAGACTAATTTTGCCTCCTAATCGGTTCTATGTTTATTTATTACCGAGTCGTGCCGATTAGGATTATTGGGTACCCCAAGTTTTTTAGTTTTTTTTTGCAATAACTCTTTTAATGTGAAACCTACATGTTACAAACTTTTTGTATTCGTTTAAAAAAGTCTAGAGAATAAATATTCTTTGCAATTGCAAAACAATAAATATAAACAACAATATTCGCTGCTGTTTCCATGAGGGCGATTTTTTTTCTCGCTCGCATCCAGTACGATATGCTGAGCGCGAGTGAATCTTACGATTTTTTAATTTATTTTAACTATCATAACTATTAATTCTTCATCGTATATTTGGCTGTCAATACCATATTATTATTTCGAAGTGAAACTTTGCTTCATGATGTATGAAACTTCTGAAAGGATTGAAATCATGTGTAACATTGAAATATTCACGTATACGTAAATATACATTTTTGATTAAAAAACATCGAAATGCTAGAGCACCGCTGTTATACGAGAATAGTCGCAATTAGCGAATGGATGAAATGCATACGCAATTTTTTCAGCGCACTATACATTTGCGAATTTCGTTTGAAAACATATACAAAATTCATGCAAATTTTTTGTGATGCGTCAGAATATTCAGCCAGTTTCAAATGAAATAATTTTCAGTCCGATCCATTCATCAGATTAACGTATCAAAATTTAATTACACGCAAAAATTAATGTTTGCATACGGTTTGCAAAGTATTTTTAATATTCGTTTACATATCCTTTCAGTATAAACTTTCATCGGGTTTGCGCTTAATATTCATATTTCGCATTCCAACTTTATATCTTGCATATTACGAACGCGAATATATTCAGTTCTGTTTGACTATTTTTTAATGAATATTATTCTATTGTGAAATATTCCTTTGAAGCGGATATTTCTGTAATTATACGGCAAAGTTTGAGCGGAATTATTCGCTCCATGTTATTAATTCGCGAGAGATCCAATAAATTTAAATTCGGTTTGATAGTTTTAATTGTTTGAAAGTTGGCCAGAAGAGGAGTTTAAGAAACTTTGTCAACTGTGTGTATAGAATCAATCAACTCTCGCTGGAATCAATTTGCCTCTTCATTGAAATTCATTCAGCAACACGATGCTGGAAGCCAACGAGGTGATATTTTCACCCCCTGCCACAAGTTCTTACCCCACGTCGAGGCCCTCCGCCTCCCTCTCTCCGACAACCAAACGTATACAAAATTGGAATAAATGATGCCGTTCAGCTTTTCCACCGTGGAAAATTAGCGCTCGACCGGTGGCGGAGGGGCCACTCCTTTTGTGAGTGGTTGAAACTTTTCCTTTGATAATGAAATGTAAAGTATTCTCTGGCAAGTATTTATAAAGAGATTTTGAGACTTTTCCCGCCAACTTTTCCTAATGATACTCGGAGGCCGTGCACCGACGCGCGATTCCCTGTTTATCGCCGACAAGTGGCAATGTTGCCCCATGCTACTTCATTTGCGGTCCGAGAAAAGTTGAAATGTTGAGGGGTGGAGTGTGGGGGGGGGTCCGGAAAATATATTACGGGAATATCCCGGGAAACTTGGTGTTTTACAGTAGTAGGTGGGGGTTGTTTCGCGGTTAGGTATCAAATTGATGCTCGCACTCTGACAGCTTTCGTGATGTATCGGCGTGTGTAAGTGTTTGAAAAAATCCAGACGTAATTGAGAATAACGGTTTCATAAATTTAAATTTATCATAAAATTATTGTCTGAATTTTTAATTCAATTTAAATTTGTCATTGGATTATATTAAATATACATTTTTAACTAACTGAAATTATTGAATTTGAAAACCAATTTATATATTTTTTTATTGGTAGAATCCTTCCTGACGTATCTTGACAAGATTCAATATTTTGTTTTGTATGCTAAGGTGATATTTTGCCTTAGCATACAAAACAATAACAATAACCAAAATTAACACGGTTATAATATCTAAGCCTATATATTTGCCGGAAATGATCAATTGTGACTTCTTTTTACTCAACTTTAGTTTACTTTTTGTCAAAATTGAGGAGTTACTGACATATCAAAAATTGGATATTAAAAATAAAGAATAATGTATCATTTAAGAACTTCGTTGACTGGGATAAATAAATATAAATATATATACTAAAAATGACAATACGATCGCATACAGAACCATCGCCTATGTGGGCGTAGGGTCTCGGCGAGCGAAACTAATGTTTTTGTATGCAGTTTAACGGTCGAAGGCGTGCTGTCAAGTCGCAGCACATCGTCTACTAATTTTAAACACTCCATTTTCGAATAGAAATTATGATGATAAGATAATATTATTAAAATTGCTAGATCAAGTCATAGCAACATAGCACCATTGACCAAACATAGTTGATAGCGTATGCAATCATATTGAATGCTGATTTTCTGCAATGTCAAAATTAAAATACTTCCACCTCCTTATGAATGAAAAATATGCTCAATTTAAAGAAATTTTTCCGAATATTTTAATAAATAATCCTAAAAAAAATTATAAAACATTGTTTGATTATTTACGTTTAAAAAACGAGCTTACCGTTATTTATTTATGCTCCGAATTTTCAAAAAATCTGTTCAAACTAAACTAGGGAGACTAATTTTAATTATCTTGCGACAGCAGAGCGCGCATTTTCTGCTTTAAACAGAATTAAAACATACTATCGAAGCTCACACGGTCAGGAAAGACTATGTGGCCTTAGTCTAATATCAATGGAGAAAAAAATACTCATAAAACTAAAACAGATGGGCGCACTTTACGAAAGTGTTAAACACAAAGAATAGAATTAATATATAAAAAATAGTAAAATTCATAACAAAAAAACCGTATTTTTTTCCACATATAGCACACCCAACACCCAACGTACGCCACTGATTTTTACACGGTATATAGAATAATAGTTAACTGGTTCTATGGGTAAAAATGAAAAATAATGGTGTATATAAATCGCTGTTTAACACATTGCCTACGGGGATCGTGGATTTCATGTCAAAGGCATTTTTGCGTATATCCGGGGCGCGCATATTTCACGCTAACCGACACTACGCGTTTGATCGGCGTTAACTTTTACGTTTTTTAGATAGATACTTCGTTGTTGTATCGATACAAAAAAAAAATGATATTTGTAGAAAGTGTGGCAAGTTCATATAAAACCATTTATTTGATATATTTTATGACGCTTTTACAAGAAGGTATGTGTTTAGAAATTGCCAACGTTTATTGGCAAATGTTTAATGTTTAATATTTACTCTGAAATTAACACCTTTCTAGAATTTATAACATTTCTTTGAATAGATTTTTTCAGCTTTCCACCGTTATAATCCTTTGTTTTATCGTCAGCCGATACTATGCGCTTTTAATCTGCTGTAACTGCTGTAACATTTTGTTTTTACAAATATCTTCTTTTCGGTATGGTAGTTAATAGTTGTAGCAATACAAAAACATTTCATTAGAAATATTCTATAGCTCTTTCACTAGAAATAAATTCCATTTAAGATATTTTATACAACATATTTTTAAATACCGTTTCACGAAGACTTTGCCAATTTTTATATCTCATTAATCAGCTATATGCGAAAAAATTAAGTGCAGTTATAAATATACTATCCAGTTAATGTTGAAGTGGTTTAATTTGTAGCTCAATATGTTGATTAATAAAGAAGTTATAGACGTTTCATCAAATTTCGGCAAATCAGCCCCGCCCCAGAGCATGTTTGACCGCGATTCACCCCGTAGGCAATGTATAAATATAAAACGCATCCGCTTGCGTAAAAATAATGCAAAATATTATAGGTTTCTATTTTTGAAGGTATCTGAATCGAATAATTTATTTATTTAACAATGAATGAATCGCATGACATAAAAAAATCCATAGCGTTACTCAACCATATAAAGGTTCGATAAATATTTCAAATATCCGAGGGTTGTTGGTTGGATAATCCACAATCGCCCCCTAGCATAATAGAAGAATTCATAGATTTAGCCGAAAGGTTAACCTATCCGAGTACTAACTCAGCTAAGTCGCGATTAACATGAATATATTGTTTGTTACATACAAGCAATGACACTGGAGAATTTATTACATATAAATATTGTGTATTAAAACCGTGTAAACACGAATCGAATTTATATTATTTCGTATGCTTCCATATCCGGCGACATGGTCATTAAATTTATAACTATCAATGTCGATACTTTTATTGAAAAAAGAAAGTCAATATCGCCTAAGTACAGTCGTGCGATACGTGCGTTGCGAAAAGCATTATAAAATTATAGGAAAGCCTAGTAAAACACAAAGTCCCCTATACTTATTAGCAAAACCCTAGTCACGTACTAGATTGCGACATGTAAGCAACGAACGAACCTCAGATTATACAGGATGATTCGGTCTGGAAACGTTCGGAATCGCAATCTAGGCCGAAAATATTGAGTAATGCGGAACCGCTCGCGTTATAACATCCTATGCATAAAATAATTGCAAGGCGTTCACGAAAATGGCATCGATACGAATTTTTTTATGCGTATTATGTAAATGTATATGAAATTGAACCGATTTGTGGACTAAATATATTCACAACCGGCTTCTGTTGCGACCGGTCGCCGACAAGTTTTTGCATTGTGCTCTGCATTCCGATAAGAGTTCACCGTATTTCGCTGCTACAAAATGGCATTTTTAGAACAAGTGGGACAATGTATTTTTTTTTTGACAAATTTCATACTGAAAACGTTTAAATTCGCGACTCTTTGAGGGCGTAACGGCAATTTGCGTGGCGGCGGGTTACCCATTAGTCGTCGGTGAAAAAATTTATACGACTTACACTGTACGTACACGGTTCCCTTTTCTGGCGGCATTCGGTTCCGATTTCAAAAGCGTATATCAAACGTGATTTTCTTGGAAATAAAAATGCTATTACGAGCGCAGGTACTACTTACATGTCGTAAGCGGATGAATTTTGCGTTTTCTTGCGATGGAAAATGGTAAATAAAAAGGCGAGCGAAACGCAGACTGTGTAATCCTGGCGAGAAACAAACTACTTACTTCATTAAAAATATGCAACTCACTATTAAAAAATCCACCATGACGCTATATAATGTCGCTTATCAGTATTTATTATTTAGAAATCATTAGAACAACCATTTTTTAATTTAATATATTGACACTTTATGAGCCGCAAGGTTTTACATCAAATCTAGCCCGAGGGCCGCATGGTTTCATGTGATGATAATCCAAGCTAACATGCACTGTGGTCAAATAGTAGAAATACATTGTGCATCGTCATCAAAAAAAAAAATGACAAGTGGAGGTTGGCTCTCACGCCAAAAGGCGTGAACGGCTCGTAACGCTTGGCTACAAAATCACGGCTAAAGGCGTGAACGGCTCATAAAGTGTTAATACTAAATGTATTGCTCATAATATATCAATAATATGTAAAAACATTCACAAGGCAAAAATTCGTTTTATTAATACTTTGGTATCTTTAGAATTACCGTGTAAATCGAGACTAATTCATAATATCAAAGTAGAGGAATAAGTGAGGAAAAAAAAAAAAAATCCATCCATTAAAATTATTATTGAAACTTATAACCATAGGCAGCTCGTTTATATGCACTCTCAACCTGCAGCACCCCCAACTAAATTAGGGTTAGTATATATGTGGGTGTAATGCAAGAGCGCGTCGTGTACTGAATAGTTGCGCTGCGACTCAGGGCAGTCCCGCACTTAAATATACTTGTTTTATTTTTAATGTATAGCAGCACCCCCAAATATTTTACCCACGAGCAGCCACTGCTTAAAATACAAATTATTATTAGACAACAGTACATTATATTTTCCGTATTGGCTGAAAGTCAAAATCAATGCCGCTTTTCATCAAGTCCATTTTCTTTATAGAGCTCATCAAGAACTCGGCAATCTATATTCGTCTACTTTTACTTATTATATATACCAGGGCTTCGAGCCGTATTTTTTCGGTTCAAGTAAAAAATATTTATCGGTTCAGTGGAGGTTTTTGTTCCGGGGAAAATAAGGGTTGATTTCGGTTTCCGGTTAGGTTCCGATTGATTTTATTTTGACAAATTAACAAAATATTTCCATGCATAATTAAAACAATATTTTATTTCTTTGATAATAGGCAGAATAAATTAATTGATAAAAAATAATAATGATAAATTGAAGGTATTATAATTAACTTTAGAAATATATTTTTTATAATAATATTATAATATATATAAATAAAAGAAATTTACGGTTGAATTTTTCAGGATCCATAAGTATAAATATATCTCCCAATATATTTTCATAGAATAAACTTTAAACAAGAAAAGGCCCTTTCAATACTAACTTGTGTAGATGAAGCTCATAAAACCATTACTGAAATTTTGTATAAATAAGTATTGCAATTTTATTTTCCTCTCAAAATTTAATTCCTCTATGAGATTAATATGGTTAAAGTTATTTAATAGATGTTCTATGTTTATGTCTGTTGAAATAAGGAATCTTTGTGTCTCTACTGCTAATATCTTGATTCTTAAAAATCTTCTACGTCGTCTACATTTTCATCGAATGTATCATTAGTTGATTACAATTATTCATTTAAGATTGAAAATGACTTTAAGATATTTTTATTAATGTTTATCCTAAAATTAGTTGCATTATTTTTTATACAGATTCAATTTTCAAGCCCTGATATATACAGCTTTAACAGAGTAAGATCTTTATCTGGATCGTTATTAAGAAATAAGATTCCGTAGTTTATATATCTTACGATTTTTCCATAGTATTAAAAATGTATTTTATATTAAAAAACTATTTCAATTACATCTCCGACGTTTCGTTTATCATTCTGCGGTATTATTTTCCCTCGATAGTTCGAAAATGTATTCGCCAACCCATAACAAAGAGATTGAGAATTTGGCAATTTATCATTGTGTCAATCCACATAAATAAATCTTTAAGTCGATAAAATAATTTAAAGACAGATGTGACGGAATATCATAAATTTAAAAAAATAATACGTTCTACACAGAACATTGTCCGGCACTGTTCAAACAAATTTCCGATTATATCCAGACATAATGATATTAGCATTTAATCGCAATCTTATCACGAAACAAACATTTGATGATCTAACATGTGATTTTGCTGCCTAGCAATGTGAGCAATCAACTAATGGATTGTCTTGCACACTAGTGGCCATCAACAATACGTAATGTATGTATTTTAGATTGAATCTTTATTCATTTATAATTATACATAGGCATGAATAGTTTATTTCATTTTCTTGTGTGGCAGCAATCTGTGGACTCAAATTTTAATATTCTAAAAATAAAATTCCGAATTGAAAAGAATATATTTTTTCGTGTCTCTTTCGAGCATAATTAAGTCAAGTAGTCAGTTTTCTGTTGTAGATATGCTGACTTGTATAAGCTTATTAAAACAATTATGAGACGAAAGCTTGCCTATGTTAGTCATATAATGCAACATCTCATTCTCAGACTATTTGCTGACGTTCTGGCTGAAGAGCGATTGCCAACATTCGTTAGAAGACGAGGCATGCAAGGAAAATTACGATATATAACAGCCGTTTGTTTCTCGGATAAAATTGCATCTTACATCATACTGCGTAAGTGTTAAATGTTCTGATGACAAAGAGTTGTTTCGTCAATCAGATTACTTTCATAATTATGTGCATGTGATCAAGGAATTAAAAACATCCTTACATGAACAATAATAGAAATAAAATAATTGCAGCAATATGAAACACCAAATACAGATTCTATTGAAGCTTGGTTAAGAAATGGTGAAGAAAAAGTCATGGATTTTGCCAAACATCTGAAAACGGTCTTTAAACCACACGATGTGACATCGAACTCAGCATATCAAGCAGAGATATTAAAGTTTCTTGAAGCACCTTATCAGAAGAGCCTCTAAATAAGTTTTTTTAAATTAAATCGGGTGAAAATGATAATAAAAAATAATCCTAATCCAAAAAGGCTCCAGAGTACGACTTAATTACTGGAAAATTCTTGAAGGAATCTCCAGTAAAGATATTATATGGATCAATGGAGAGTAGTTGAGATAATTATAATTCCCAAAATTCCTGGTCTTATTTGTCTGCAAGAGTCCTGCAGACAAATAAGCTTGATCCCAATTATTCCAAAAGTTTTTGAAAAACTCTTACTGATAAAAATCAGACCATTTTTAAGACAAAGAAACCATTCTAGAGCATCAATTCGAATTCCGAGAGAGCATCTCAACCGACGAATAAATTCAAGGAACTGTTGATAAAATACACAAGAAAAAAGGTATTGCTCGCATTCCTTGATATAACCCAGGCCTTCGACAGAGTCTGGCCACAAAGACTACTGAACAAAATTATGAAAAATCTTTCTTATTATTTTTATATAATCTTAAAACCATATATTTGTCAAGCAAGATGGAGAAAAACCACACTTTATCCGATTAAATCTGAAGTACCACGGGAAAGCCTAATTAGTCCTATACCCTTCTGATATGCCCAACATCGAAAACACCTTAACCACATATGCAGAAGACACGACACTCTTGGCATCAGACGAGGATCCAGACAAAACTTTCAAAATGATTCAAGAAAGTCTGACAAATATTCACCATTGGCTAAAAGTATGGAAAATTATATCTAGTCGTTCCATATAACTGTCGCCCTAAGAATGGGAAATTGGCCTTTTGTAAGAATTAATTTTGAGGTATTTTCCCAGAGAGATTCAGTCAAATATCTGGGAATATGCTTAGATCGCCCTAAAAACCTGTAATTAATAAGAGAAAGCAATTAGCGATAAAATTGCGAAATCTACACTGACTCATTGGACCACACTCACTTCTTTCTTATGATCTTGACATATGATATTCATATCTTAGAAAATTCCTCAAATATAAAGGTCAAATCCATGACAAATTTATCAGAAATAATTTAAGAGCCGCTTCTATGATAGAACAAATCGAATCCTAGATAAATAAATATAGCCAAAGACTAAAAAATCATCCCAACACAAAGGCATCACAGCTGAGTGAATAAATTTCATATACGAAGAGGCGTATAAAAAAAAGTAGAACCTTTGTTTTTTTATAAAATCCTGAATAATGCTTTAACCTTGGAGATAGGACCTTTCTTCGAGTTAATAATTAAGATAAAGCAATTAAATATATTTATTTATTTAATTACGATAGATAGATGGCATAACAGAAATATTAAAAGAAACCCAGAGCGCCATTCATATATTTAACCGATCCGCCACTACTGACGATCCGTCACGGCGGCTCAAAATCAACGCCGATGGAGTCTATTTTGTATGAAATGAATGTATGAAAATAGACCCCAAAAATTTCAAGTCAACAACTGATAAATTCTTCGACAATAACTTGACTGACTGAGCAGCGACTGAGACCTACTCTCGGCTCGGCGCATAAAGTTTCTCCACTTGCACAGCACGATATTTTTTCTCGCTCCCACTTGCAAATGCGCAATATTTTGAGATTTGACTCGCGGTTAACTCACATTTTTTAAATAATACGCATGTTACCCACAAGCCATAACACTGGTTATAGGTAATAGTTTACAGATCATGCTATTTAATTAATATAAAAAATAAAAAAAAGGTGTGCATGTGTATTGTCAGCAATTTAATGCGCCAGAAGATTCTGCTTCGGCGGCCTTGACTTGCATTATTGTGATTTACTGCAAAAAAAGAGTCGAACAGACTCACTCTCGACACACCGCACCATTATGTAGTTTTAATCAGACAGGCTCGCCACGGAATGGCGTAAGCGCCATTGTGTTTCCCCGAGTGTGACAATGGACCGTTTATGCAACCAGCGATACTGCACGGTGCGGACCTAGCCTACCATTGTGCACTTCTTATTGAGGCTAACTGTCAAATAACGTCACACGACAAGGACAACAGTAATGTCGACAAGGCCTGCTACCACTTGCACGATCACCTGCTAGCATTTGCTGCGACAAACAGTCTGCAGCAACGAATTACCATTTGTTTCAGACGATTGGCTCACTCACATATTTTTTCAAACCTAGATTGGTTTACGATGACTCCAGCGTATGCTCAAATTAGTATGTGAATGTAACATGATTGTCTAAAATGAGTCATCTCGATTTGTATGCCAATGTACGCGTATGTGATAGACGTTTGACAGTCACAACAGATGACAATGAACGCATTGTGCGGACCACGCTTGTGCATAGCAATATATGGTAACCGCCGATTTTGAGTGCCAAATAATTTTAACGATTTTGTGTCAAACGAAAAGTGTAACGGTATTTTTAATATACGAGAGGCAAGACTGAAAAATACCGAAACAGTGACACTAGACGTTGCACGTTGCCGGATATGTACATTATTTTCTGGCGAATCTTCCCGTTTTTCAATGCACTAGTATTTAAGGAACCAAACTGGCGAAAGTTTGATGGATTAAATATATTAGAAAACTACCGAATAATTCTTCAATAATAAATAATGCTTGATGAGAATAAACCAGTGCCTCCCAAAGTGATCCATATAGAGCCGTGGGGGTCTATCTATATCAGCCGTTATGGAGATATAAATGGGGGTTAACATGATCGGTGACCATTTAGGCTGGATTATGCACAAACGAAGAACTTAAGGTGCAGTTTAGAAAGAAAAATCACCAATTTTGGCTTTAGAAAAATATGCCTGCTGCTTACCCTGCATTATAGACTGCCGCAAGAAAGTTTTTGAATGCTTTTCCATTTTCACACCTCGTGGAAATGGGTTTTAAACGCGGTTGCCTATCTTATTAGGAAAAAAAGAAATCGGTTGCTAATTATTAAACGATTTAAAACTATACATCATTAATTTGAATCCAAATATTGAACAGTTTCTATCGGAGCATCATTTCTAATCCAATTTTATTTTTTTTTTAACAAAAATATCAGCTAACGATAGAGGATATATTTAAATGATAACCAACAAAATTATGTATATATTTAATATTTTCCACGAATTTATTAGTTTTAAAAAAATTCTTTCCTTAAAATTTCTAGCTACGCCACTGATTTCAGCTCCAAAAAACATATTTTAAGTTTATTAAGTTTAAAAAGAGTCAATTTTAAACAGGCAATGAAAAATGACGCCAATGACCATGGGGCCAAAATAGTTTGGAAAACTGTGGTTCAAGCGTAAAGGCAATGGCGAAAATTCTAAGAACCCTAATAGCCATACAAGGGGAAATATGCCAAACCGTGCCAATTAGGGACCCCAAGTTTTTAATTTTCTTCGAATATCTGTTTTGATATATAAATCCTACATGTAACAATTTTTTTGTATTCTTTTTTAGTGTGAGTGAAACGTACGGATGACACGTGCTGAGAGACCTCAGTCTGCGGCGAGACATCGCCGCGAGCGTTGACATTTACACGTCATATTAATTAGTTAAAAAATGCAAAATATCCACTAAATAATAAAGCATTGCACGAATAACTATTTTTATTATTAGAATAGTCCGCCTTTTAAGAAAAATGTCAAGATATTGACGAAGAATTCATCAATATCTTGACTTAAAATGCTTGGGGTCCCTGAGAGACACCCTTCGGACGACGCGGTGGCTTTCGTTCCGCCGTGACTGATGGGGCTAAGATAAAGGCAACCTGAAAGAACAAAGAAATATTGCAAAAAAAATATTATGATTATTTTAAAACTTAATTTTTGGTATAGCGTTTAGTTCCTTGCCCGATTCTGTTCGGACATCTTCTCAATATTACCAAAATGTCTTAATAAAATCATAAACAAGCTAGTAACAGTGATAAAGAAGTAATTAATAAAGTAAGAATCGTATTTAATTTAATAATAAATATGAAGAAAAGCACTGCTTTGAAAATGTAAGCAAATTTATATTTAAGTTATTAAAGATTAGGAATGAGCAGAGATCTACCCAGAAAACCAAAAAAAAAATCTTCAGATATCGTCAGATGTATCCTCATTTATTTTAGTCCTTGCTAGGACATGGAAGCGGAAGATTCACATTTTTATGAAATGTGTCACTATGATTTGTAACTTTATCATATCTTTATGGCTACAAGACAGATTCAAGTTAGAATGTTACTTCGTTTGATTGATAATAAGATGTATCTAATTTTCAGATGTTCAGCTCGTTCAACCGTCAAAGTAATGAATGTGCCGAAATAATTTAAATTGCTTTGCATGTGGTTATAAAATGGCAAAACTATTGTCGAATAGCTTAAGGCTAATGGTCCAGGACCACGATCCACCACACCGAGACAAGGATTTATCTGCGCGGATTATTGCCTGCGGAGAAGTTATCCGGAGATAAACGCGCCGATATAAATCTACCGGCGAATTCATAATAGACGCAATTAATTCGCACAACGACCATAAAAGTATCATCGCTCATATTCGCCACGAGGAGCCGGCACCAGTTGCCCTCGGACAAAAATTTCACAACCGATTGTTTCGACGGAGCTTATTTCATTGTTTTTTTTTTCATCGTTCGGTCCTCTTGCAGCTGAACAATACATGAAATTTCTTGGTAATAATAGTTCCCTCCGCGCCCTCGTCCTCCCCACCACTGTTTGAATAATGGCTCTCCCACGTCGGTGGCTGTCTTAGAAAAACATTAAGTCAGCAAATTACCGAACAATGGATGGAAAACGGCAAATTTGAATATTCAACGACAAATGGAAACGAGATGAGGAGGGGAGAGGTCCCTGGAAAACGATCGGCCATAAAAAAATATATTAAGGTCGATAAAAATGTAAAGCCCAGGCTTAAACTTCCCGCCAATTCAATCAGGAATATATCATGTCGGTGAATGGATACTGGCAGCTGTGACAATGACCAAAAAAAAATGGTTCCGCCCAAATTAAAAAAAAGCAGTTAATTATTATATATAATAAGAAACCAATATGAATTTGTGTATTCAATGGATCCCATTATTTTTTAATATCCGAAATGCTAAAAATAATTTGTAAAATAATTAAAGAAAAAATATCCACACGTTGTGGACAGTGGAGTTGCTGGTAAAAAATAGCTGTTTAATACGTATGGACAGTGGAGTACAAAGGGTTAATGTCTAGAAATGAAACTGATCAGTTTCTTAATGAGATTGTTATTTAGATGATAAGTGGGACCTTCTATTTTTGATTTGGTGAGATATTTTAGGAATAATTCACTTGGTTAGACAGTTACAGTAGAGTGTCCAAATAGTAAGATGAGTTTTAGAAAATAATTAAAGATAAATTCACCAGAATCATAATGGAATACCACACGCAGCAAAAAATACGTAGAACAAAACAAAAAGCTGGATTTAGAAGTTCCACAACTTTTTAAGTCGATGAAACATTCGTTTCGATATTAATAAAAATGTTGATCAATTTCAAAATTACTTCGAAAAGTCGAATTTAAAAAGAATATTACGAAAATGGTATGAAATAACTGATCATTTCATGGAGGTAGATCATAGATAATAACGAAAAGTATTTAAAAGAATAGTATTGTACAGTTTTTGTTTAAATAAGCTTTTTGTTGTAATAAAAAAATGTCATTTTTTTCCGCTTCACCTAATCTATGTAATATAATGAGCGTTTTAAAATAAAAAGGTGCCGGAAATCTTACCATAATAAAGCTGCTAGAATTCCATACATGTTAAGCTTTTTATTAAGTAAATTATATTCAAATTTCGCTTAAATGCAATTTAAAGCAGCTTTTCCTATAATAGGCGTAAAAATTTAAATGGAAGATTTAAAAAATGTACACAGAAAAACCCTGTATATAAATATTAGGATTTTTTGTATTATTTTAAATTAGAATAAATAACATTATTTAGGTAAAAATAGAATTTTGGTTTTTTCACATAATTTACTAATCGATATACATTTGTTATCTAGAAAGAAAATGGAGATATTGTCTTATTTGCGAGTGACACATTACCGAGAGCATCTTCCCAGTGTTCACAAACCCATTCGTTAGCGTCCTCGCTGACGTAAATTATATTTACTGGAGCATATAATTTAATTAAAACTTTTTTTTGCATTCCGATTACATAGGAAACTTTAATTAAAAAAAATCCAAATTCTCCCAGAACGCGTTCACTTTTTTTTATGAAATTTATGACGTTATTTTGCTAATGCTTCCTTCAGCCGTCTTCAATCCCCCAGGCTTTACAGCCCCGCAGCCCACTAACTATAAAATACTGATAAAAGTTAATCCCGTCGCGTCGTCGCTTCAGTAACTAATGTTTATGTCAGCGGTCGGCAACCTATGACCTGCGGATTAAAGCGGAAGACCAGTCAATGCGGCCTGTCGCCTGACAACATAATTGCCTGTCAGATACTAAGTATTAAGCCAGAAATTAAATTTCCGAGAAAAAGAGCGCTCTTTTTTTATAGCACGCTTTTTAATATCGTCCGATACGATTCACCCTAGCGCGTCTCGTTATCTTTATGGAATTTTTATAATGCCGTACGTCATTATGATATCATCAAATTGTCGTGTGGATGTATAACGCCTCTTGATAAAATTGCAACATGATATTTGAGATACTTGCGATAAATCAGAGTTGGAATTTAACACCATCGAATACAATTTATGTTTAGAGCAATCTCAAATTTAATAATATCAGCAAAAACATATAATCGATCAAATTAAAATATAATTACATTGTCTAAATATGAAACGGAATATTGAGATAACACATAAATGCTTAGTATCTCTCAAGAACAAGCCATATAAATATTTTCAGCTTTTTATTAACTATAAAACTATAATATAAGAGATTTAATGGACAACGTGTCAACATTGCTTTTTTTATTATATACTGATATGACATTCCATAGCCATATACATATAAATCATTTAAATTGGACGGCTCGAGACCATCCGCGTAGTCCGTAGGGGGTCTATTTATAAGGGAAAATAGACCCCAAGCATTTTAGGGCAAGATTTTGATAAAATCTTCATAAATATCTTGATTTAGAGTTCTCGCGACTTGTATCACTAGTACGTTTCACTTGCAGTTGGCACATCGTACCGGATGCGAGCGAGAAAAACATTGCGCCGTAGCTACAGAAACGAATGTTGTTGTTTTTATTTTTTTTCGCAATTGTGACCATTTTAAACAAAAGAGTTATTCGAGAAAAATCAAAAACTTGGGATCCCAAATAGATTCCATCGGCACGGCTATAAAGAGATATATAAAAATAATTTGACTGCTCTAATTATAGGGGAAACATCTGGCACCATACTGAAAAAATCGGTGCAGCTTCTTGCCTTTGTGGACGACATAGACATAGTGGCCAAATCTCGGGTGGGTCTTAATGATGTATGTCAGCAAATAACGTAAGCGGCAATTGGTATGGGAATGAGAATCAACGAGACCGAGTCAAAATACCAGTGGCATACGGTGGACTTGATGTTAGGTGTGCTGAATGTGGAAAAAAAATATAACAAAAAAATACAGTTTTTTTTTAATGAGTTTTATTATTATTTATACAATAATTCTATTCTTCGTTTTTACGACAAGTAATATCAATGCAGAAAAAAATACTCATAAAACTAAAACAGAAAGGCACATTTTACGATAGTTTTTTCCACATTCAGCACACCCAACATCAACACCATCATACGTCCCTGCAAAATACATCCCCATATGTCAAGGACGAGACCTTGAACCTCTGAAAGTCGAAGAGTGCAGCCTGGAGGCCGTCCAGGAATTCACATATCTCGACTCATTTGTTACAAATAATAATGAAACCAATTTGGAAGTTTGAAGAAGAACCACGATCGGTGCTGCTTTGGACTTCCAACAGCATATAGAGTAAAAATTCCTCTCAAGGAAGACTAAAGTCAAACTCAACATGACTAATCATCCTAACATACTGGTCTAGAAGTTGAGCTTTGACCAAACATGATATGATAAGATAAGACAACTGGATATCCTGGAGAAGAGGATTCGGAGACGAAGATTGGAGCCGTATTCGACAATGGGAAATGACGTATCTGAAGCAACGAGGAGCTGTATTGACTATGCAAAGATATACCGATCACAGCTGTCGTCAGAGTAACCAAGCTCCAATGGGCTGGTAACGTGTCAAGGATGCGATATAGTCAGCCGTAAAAAATGCTTATGGGTAACAAGCCTCCTTGTCTCCGAAAGAAAGGAATACCAAGAATGGGTGGTAGGACTGTGTAAAGAGGGACACTGGATCATTGAATCCTACTGGAAGATGGAGCGACGTGGCGGCAGACCCAATAAAATGGAGAAGGGTGTTCTACGTTCTAAGGGACCTCTACGATATGGTTGTTGCTCCTATGATGATGATGAAATCATAATCAATAAATATATATTATCGATTCCCCTTCCTTACACTAAGTTAAGATTAAAAGGCCACTGCATTCAATCATCATCGTTACTTAATATAATGAATGTAAATTTTTGTTATTTTTATGCATTTATATTTTTAGGGGATGGAAAAGATTAATTTAAATTCGATTATTTTTGTGCGAAAAACTGTTTATTTACTCTGCTCCATATTCGTCTGACCCACGGGATCAAATTATTAATGAATAGTTTCTATATTTTTTTCAGATTATTATAATATAATTAAATTGAAACAGTATTGCAATATTAATGATAATTAAATATCGTTTTCTTGGAAACTTGCTGGCTATTCCGTTTTGGCGAGATGAGACTTGCATCATTTTTATCAAACGAAGAAATACATTAGTTTGCCGATGGATACCTATTCGAAATCCGAATAAGCCGAAATGAAAACCGCGCGACCAAAATACTGATGAGCCAAACCAATCCGGGCCCATTCAGTCCAGACATTCAATCAGCGTTGATGGCGAAAAAAGGACACCACTCCGGCAGTACGCAAATTCTGCAAAATTCACAGTTGGTCCGCGGAACGGAGATTCGGCAGTCGGGGCACGTCGCGGCCCGAAGAAAGAATGACGCTAATGTAATGTAAATAAAGGTCGCAAAAAAGGAGTACTCCTATTGAGCCGGGCCCTGATTAGGTGAGGGCGGCCGCGAAAGAGATACGGGTCATTAGTGCAAGGTGGGCCCAGCCACTCGTAGGACCTCCCCCTGCAAGGGGTCGGCGGGCCATGTTTGTTTTGTCGCCGGATTCGGGGGGAGCTGCAAATTATCCTGGACCGGGAGGAGCAGTAATGTTTTGTAAACATTAAACAACGATAAATACGTTTCCAGAATTCGAAAATAAACCGTGCGGTGGCGCCAAGCCAGGCCGAAATTAAGGCTTCTCCGCTTGTTTACACGGATTGGGGCAAATCTCCGCGAAAACTCGCGCGTTGACCTCCCCCTGAACCTCCGCCTTCGGGTCACCCTACTCTCGGCAGAGGCGACATCTTCAGAATAAATACGTAGCGGAGACTAAAAAATACATTCACTAAAAATAGTCCCTAGTAGACAAAAAATAAACAGAAATTAGATTGAATGGAAGATTTCTCAAAATAGCAAAAAAAATATATAAAAACCAAAGTAGAATGAAACAAAGATTTTATTATTAATCTTAATACTAATAAAGATGTAAATACTACTATTGATCAACAAGAATTACAAAAATACGATACCAAACAAAAAATTGTATAACTAGGAATGTGGTCTCGATAAAAAGCGTATATCTCTTCCCATATTCTCATATAAAACTCTAAAATAGTCTTTCCCTAATTATTTGCCGCTAAAAAAGCTTTTCGTTCCCAAAAATAATAAATGTTTACCTCAAAATGATTTATTTTTAATCGTATATAATAATAATATACAACAGTAGCTATTATTTAATCCATATCTGGTTTTAATGGGATACGCGGACATTGCCTCCTTCTAGTTTAACCTAGTCGTGACGATGGGGTCTATTGGGGACCCCAAGTTTTTGATTTTCCTCGAATAACTTTTTTAATATAAGTTATACATGTAACAACCTTTTTGTGTTCATCTAAAAAAGTCTGAAGAATAAATATTATAAATAATTGTTGGTCTTTATTGTAGGCAATTGCGAAAAAAAAACCAATAATATTCGCAACTATTGCCTCGCGCGCGATGTTTTTTTCTCGCTCGCATCCGGTACGATATGCCAAGTGCGAGTGAAACGTGCGATTGACACCTATAGTGAGAGCTCAGTCTGCGGTGAGACATCGCTGAGAGTGTCATCATTAACGCGTCACATTGATTAATTAAGTAAATCCAATATATAGACCAAATTATGAAGCATATCATGAACAACTATTTTTCTTCTTAGAATAATCAATTTTAAGCCAAGATGAATAATTCATCAATACCTTGATTTGAAATGCTTGGGGTCCCTGCTAAACCCCCTTCGGATGACGGGGTCGTTTTCGAGCCGCCTTGACGGATGAGTTATTTATCATTAGTAACCTTAATAATTTAAAAACATGTCAATTGTTATCATAGTCATATTTTATATGATATTGCAATAAATTATGATTAAATCTTAAAGTATTGTCAACTTCCGTGTGATAATTGAATAATTTGAGGTATTAATACACTTCTTTGAAAAAATATTGACAATAATAACAAAAGTAAATACTGTGGACCCTCGACTTTCGCCCAAAATTCTTTGCTGAAAATGTGTGCGAAAGTAAAGGGATGTAATTTTTTTTAAATATTAACTCGATTACTCAAACTTTTTTATTTGATTTGGAAATGACTGAAAGTATTTCTTTACCTTGTCAATGCTCTGAGTTTTTCTGCTTGATAATGCCAACTAAGTGTCGATCAAGAAGTGACGATGTCAATCGGTTTTTAGAAAGCTTTATTTATCATAGGCAGCTAATTTATCCTACAATATGATTATACGACTAGGCAGTGTTAAATTATCTAATCTTTATGCAAATTAAGAGTTTTAGCTTGAATAATCAAAAACTCAGAGGGACATTATTTTGATGTTGATCATCAATCTATGAAGACAAAGAAAGAAGAACATTTTTTGCATTAACGACAAAAAATCAACTCTATCGACTCTAAAAAACAGTTTCTTTTTAAATATGCGAAAAAGCAAATTGTTCGAAAGTAGAATGTGTGAAAGTTGAGGGCCATCTCTATATAGATTAGGATTAGAGATTAGGATCATTGTCGCGTAAATTTAGTTTAATAAATTTGGCCATAAACTAAATGTTGCATTAAGCATAAGTTTAATAATACATACGTACGTTAGAATACCATTAATAAAATAAATATATAGAAAGTTTATGTGCAAAATCTAAACATAGTACATACGTATATATTAATTGTTGACATCAATAGTTTAAGTACTTATAATTGTGCAAATTGATACGATACATGCCTGTATACTATTGACTTATGACCAATTAACCGTCCAATACGGACCAAGCTTAGAATAATCTATTAGATATAACTCAATCACATTATAGGATATTTGCGTAATAAGTTATTTATTTAAAAAAAAGTAGTGTTACCCACAACATTTAAATAATAAGTAATAAAACAGCAAATATTACGAAGATTTGAATGTAAAAAAAATATTGCAAAAATTGTGAAAGGCTGAATATTGAGAGAAAGTTGTAGCATCAAGTAACGATAAATTTATAGATGTACTTACATTATTGTATTTTACTGTTACTAATGATATTTTGTATAATGTATACATAATTATATATTTAATACATATGGATTTATTTAAATATGAAATAATTGATAAAAAATTATAGAGATTAGCGTTTTATTTTTTTTTTAATATAATTTCATATCTAACTGAAGGTTATTTGACGGAACATAAATCTAGTTCATATTTTATCTTTCTATTGTTATAATAAAAAAAAATAATAAACCAAAAAATCATCATTCATTCGATTCAGTCACATTATTGAATAGTATTTTCTGTCCTTTCATTATTTTTTTTTAATAAACTATGACACAGTTTACATCAGTGGTTACTAGAATGGTAATAATAATTTGTTTCTTTTACAAATGACATAAAAGCAACAGATTTAATTATAAAATCACATAAAATACAATTCTTGATATAAAAGAAATATTATTGCACTGATTTATAAAAGCACGATTCTCCATAGTTTGAATAAAATACTACGTATTTTACAAATAATAATAATAAAAATATGCAGTACGATGATATGAGCCAGTTTCCATTTTACATCAATTGTACAAGAGGGACATTTTTACTCTATTTTTATTAAACAAAATATGAATTAATAATTAAGTAACGAGAAAAAATCCCACATGTATATTAAATATGTAAAATTATTCAAGAGCTAATTTTTGTTGTTCTTATTGTTTGTAATCCTTTAAATGTATACTCCGTATTGTGCGAAAATGCTTTTTAAGTCTCTTTTTAAATTGAGAGCATGCTCAATATTAGAATCAAGACTCGAAAAAAACATTTTTACTCCTTTTTTACTACAAAATATATTAAGTAACTTAAGAGTAAGAATTGCACATAAAAACACCAATTCAAAATATTCCTTAAAATAATTTGTAAATGCATTTTTTTATTTGCCATTCAACCAATCCGTGCTAGCATCACGAAACCAAGCGCGTCCTCTGAGTGGGGTCTATTTATAATGGAAAATAGACCCCAAGCATTTCATTTCAAAATATTGATGAATTATTACTGTTAAATATCTTGACATTATTTTTTAAATGTATTATTCTAAGATAAGATCGGTTGACCAACCGCCAAGCTCTCGCAGCACGTCGTACTGGATGCAAGCGAGAAAAAACATAGAGCCTGCGGCAAGAGAAGCGAATATTGTTGTTTTTATTATTTTTTTCGCACTTGTGAACCATAAAAGACAATGAATATTTATAATATTTATTCTTCAGACATTTTTAGACAAATATAAATAGTTTGTGATATGTAGGATATCTCTAAACGCGTTATTCGAGAAAAATAAAATACTTGGGGTCCCAAATAGACCCCATCAAAACGCTAGGTTAATAAACAAGATTATTTCCCGTATCTTATACTATCTATTTACTTTTCATTCATCATATCGAATGGTTTAATTAGTAAGTGATGGTTTAACCCAGGGTTTCCCAAAGTGTGAGCCGCGGTGTCATAAGGGCGCCGCGAAATATTCAATTAAACAATTCGGCAAATATGTTGGAATTCCCAATTCTCGAAATTTTTGCGCCATCTTTTTGCGCTCGCTTTTCTCGAGAGGTCAAAAATTTTGAAAAAAATCTGATTTATAAAAAGCGCGGAAAAATCTGATAGTTTAAGGGAGCCGTAAACCGAAAAAGATTGGGAACCTCTGGTTTAACCCTTTCCACTCTGATTGTTAACATATCTTTTGGGTCAATAAGTCCTCAGTCTTCTAATGAAATATTATAAAACAATATCTGATTTAAATCTACCAAATGATTTTTCAGGTTTTTTAAATATGTTTTTAAATAAAAATTGGCTTTATTTATTAATTGATTTATTAATGGATAGCGATATCTTCTTATTCATGCAGATGAAAAAAACTTAAAATTATTGAAACAGAGCCGAAACGTCATGTCGAAAATTGAGTTTTAAAAGTCCTTTAGATATTTGAAAAAGCACTGGCATAAATGTATGACGTATCTGATGGAGACTTCTTTGAGTGAATAAAGTTAATATTGATGAATAAATAAAAAAATCAAGGAAAATGTCGCGCATCCAGTTTAATTTATCTTTTTCCGAATAAAAGAAATCACGTTTTATAAAGATTGCCTATTTCTGTCACAGCTTCATTCAGCTTTACGCTAAGTGCTGAAATCGAAACCGGCCCAACGATATGTTGTTTTTGTAATTAAGCTCTCCGTTAAGGGGTGTGAGAAACAAAACCCCCCGTCCGTTCTATCGATCGTCTCGAGTGAAATTTTGTTGATTCGAATGGCAATCGGTGAAATTCATTTCGCCAAAATCGAGATTATCGGGAACAAAGATCGCCAATTCAATTATCTAATTGCTGATTTAATTCGCAGGGGCGCCGTGATTGATTGGGCAGTCGATATCTGGACGCAAGTGGGGGTATGTAAATATTTATTATGTAACAAAATTTCAAAATTGGGTTTTCGCATCACGTGCGACCTCTGGGGTCGGACCCCGCCGCCTCGTTCATAATTTGGCTCGATCATAATGAAATTTTGACGCCGACATTAAATAATATGAATCGCCGGATGTGTCGTGTTGTTTTCTCGACATTTTTTTCTCCACTTTATTCACCTCGACGAAATGAAAAAAAAAATGCCGTCAAAATTTGACAAGAAAATGGTCTCCGGAGAGCGAGAAGAGAGAGAATCGGACGCCGGGTTTTTTTTCGACCAACGACAATGGGATGAGTCGGTGGACAAATGTAGGTGAAATTCTGTATTTTTTTTTGTCGCGTCACTTGCGCTTTCTTTTCGCTAGTCGTTGTGCTTGTTTCAATTCGCAACGATTGATCGCCGAGTCGAAGCAGGTCAGTCTTGTGCATATAAAGATGCAGTTGAGTGAATGTATTTAACCCTTCATTCAATAACCAAAACAGAATATTAAACAATGACAAAAAAAATATTAGAACCTTCAACATTGAATTACATCAAAAACATTACGTCGTACTTATCAAGGATAGTGTGATCTCTGTTGTGAAAAAACGACAATCAATCAGCTCACAATTGCATGTCGCCATTGTTGCATTGAATCAATTTATGCTCATTATTCGACATGTAATTGATTGCATTGTTGCGAATTAGGTAGCCGGATAACGCCGATTCTATTTTTATGTTGGCTTTATATTGAAAATAAATTAATTTTAAGCTATGGCATGCGTAGGATTGGATCTATCTGGGTCGCAAATTGGTCGCAAATGTATTGTAGACGTTTTGTTCGAGTGTATGATCTATGTGTGAAAGTGAAACGTGGTTAGAATGAAACCACAGTATGCGAGAGATGGAACGTAATGTGCCAGTAATTTTTAGAAGAGAAACTTCCGTGTCAATGATATGACATCATAAATATTATACTGATTGATTTATGTTGAAAAATTTTGTAACGGATGGCATCAGTGATTTGACAACGTGTATTTTGAATAATTTTTGGATATGTTAATGTATCTATTATGTTTAGAAATTTTGTGAAATTTAGATTGTGAAGATACGGATTGCATCAAGAGGCGGTTGAGAGATCATTCATGTCATATTTTCAGTTTTTTTAATAAAATACTGTGATTAAATTAATAAGCTAACAACCAACTAGTTTATTACTAATGATATACAAACATTATTTTAAATGGAGCATATTTCAGAATATTACAATAATATAAATAAATTAAATTATATATAACTCTTCTCCGTCTTTCAGTCGATACGGATACTTGATACACAGAAGATTTATTTTACCGATCCGTGTAAAACGGTCCTGCACTGTGAATCATGGAGGTGCAAGGTCCAGCGAAAATTCCTCAATTTATCGACAATATCGAATATGAAACTCAGAAACACAGATAAGCGAAAGCAAGGTAATATCGAAAGTCAATCATTTATTTTATTTATGGCGATTTCTTCATATTCTTTGCTCAGATTTTGGGTCTTTAATATAGTTGTATCCATTCATTAAGAACTCTGGTAGCTCTATCCAGAGTGCCTCTGTACATGACCGAGCTAGACCCTATGCCTTAACACATTGCCTACGGGGAACGTGGATTTCACAACAGAAGCGTTTTTTCGTATGTGCGGGGCGCGCATATTACATGCTAGCCGACACTAGGCGTTCAATCGGCTGCAGCTTTTATTTGTTTTTTTATTATTCTTTAGTTAGATACTTTATTAGATACTTGGTAGTTGTAGCAATACAAAAAATATTTTTTGTGACCTTGGGGGCATTTTTGGCGAGTGTATATTATACCATTTATTTGAAATATTTTATGACGCTTTTCCACGAAGGTGTGTGTTTAGTAATTGCTAACGTTTGTCGGCAATTGTTTAATGTTTCATATTTACTCCGATTTAAACACTATTTAAGAACTTTTCACATTTTTTTGACTAGATTTTTTTCAACTTTTCACCGTATTACAGCTTCTGTGCATTTTTGTTAAATTTGTAAATATGGAACAAGATAGATATGAAAACAGTCAATCAGAAATTTATGATAACGAAAATAACAGTTAACCGGAACCTATTCAAAATAAACCATGACAACATTCAGAACTATAAAAAGCTGTAATGGATAATAAATATATATAGATAATAATTTTTAAAAGAATATGTTCAAATCATTCTGAATAAAATTTACAATTCAGCCCGTTTTAAAAAAATGAGTGATCTCTGCAATAAGGTTAAAATAATTTTTTTTTTGCATTTACTATCCAGAAAATGTAGTAGTTTATGTATCAAATCTGTTTTAGATCATCCAAGGTCCACGGAATTATACAGATGGCCCAAAAGTCACAACACCATTTAAAATTGAAATAACTTTCTACAATCAATTATTTTTTTAAGTTTTATTTCAGATTATTAAAGCGTTATCCTTGAAAATTAATTATGAAGAAACTCACGACCGAGCAACATGTTCAAATAATCGGATTCTAAATAGAGACGATCAATTGTGCTAACGCAATGAGCCTACACTCGTCAGAAAATCACCACATAAACAACCTAAACTTAGTTTATTCCAGCGGTTTCAAATCCCGAAGTCTATGAGCGATTTACCACGTGCTGGTAAATCATGGACAAAAGTATTGAAGAAGAGCCTTCATTGTGAACTCGAAGCCGGTCCCAGCAGTTGGAGATGTTCGGGACATCCAGAGAATTCGAAGGATGCTGCGTGTCTATCCGTATAAGATACAGCTAGTGCAGGAACTGAAGCCAACAGATTATCGGAATCGATTAGCGTATGCTGTCCAGATCCAAGAATTGACAAGGCAAGAAGCTGATTTCATTCACAATCTCATTATGGGCGAAGAGGCCCACTTCCACCTTAACGGATTTGTTAACAAACAAAATATGCGATTCTGGAGGACAGAAAATCCAAGAATAGTCCACCAACGTAGTCTGCATCCCGTAAAAGTGGCAGAAAGGGTTCTTGGGCCTTACTTCTTTGAAAGATGAGGCAGAAAACGCACTAACCATCACTGGCGAAAGGTATCAAGAAATGCTGGAGAATTTCGTACGTCCTGCAGTCTTAGACAAACCAGAGATATGGTGGCAGCAAGATACTGCTACTGCCCATGCAGCTCGCTTGACAATTAAACTCTTAAGGCAGATTTTTGGGAGAAGGATAATTTCGCGAAATTATGAAATTACTTGACTGCCATGCCTATCTAACTACTCCAGACTTCTTCCTGTGGAGATATTTTAAGGATAAATATACGGTAACAATCCTCGAACCATTCAGCAATTGAATGCCAACATCCGTGAAGAAATTGAAGAAATAAGCCAAGAAACATTACGACAGGTGATGATTCACGTATAAATATTTAATTTTATAATTCATAATACAAATCTTTCGTCCCATCTTTAATCAGTTTTTTGCAGTACAGTTTCTTTTGCAAGATACTTTTTCAGAAATTGAATATACACCGTGTAAGATTGAATATCAAGATGTTTGCTCAAAGTTTCTATGTCGTAAGTTTCGACGGTAAGTAAAGACATTTACTGTTTTTTTTCCAGCACCCTGTCGCTCCATTCATTAGTTGTATGTGCTTGGTCGGTGGCTGGCTTAGCGCAAAGTTAGCTGCTCCCGGACTGCGGCCAAAGTAAAAGTTGAACGGTTGCAGATCATATCTTAATGCAGCGGAGGGCCGGGTTCGGGGCCAGATTCGCCAATGAGCGGCGCCCCGGCCACCAACCTGCGAAAGCTCTGGAACTTTGGCCGGTAAATGAGTTGGCTGCGCGCCGCATCTGCCTCTTTATCTTTGAAAGCTCTCAGGTTTTATGGATAAATTCCCATCCTTCTGGATTTACAGACTTAAGCGGATCGCTTGTCTTTCAGGAGCGTTTTCAGCGTTAACGCTTTTTCGTGCCCCGCGCCCTGGCATTGAATTATTTTCAAAGAGGATAGCTTTCATAAGAATGTAAGAGATAAGCGCCGCCGCCAAGGAAATTGAAAACGAGTTTAATATTAAAAAAATGTTATGTATGTATACACGCACGCGTGGAGCTGAATTTTTCGGCAATATAGCGACAGCGTGCTACGCTCGTATAATCTTGAAATATGTATATTAATTTAAGGGATTTAATATTAATTTAATCCCGAGTAAGCCTAAACACTTGCAGGGGTGAGCAACCGAAATACACTGAATCATTAACGAATGCGTAATACAGGGTCATGGCATACGTGCAAGAAGCGGGTATTGTTAAGCAACATGGGCCATAGTCAGTACACGGATGATAAAAACCTAAATCCTAATCATAACATCTAAACATAATAACATAATCTACATACGTATTTATTTTATATGTTTATCATAAAAAAAAAGAAAAACAATGCGTGATTGGCATTACAGTGTAACACAGGCCGCATAAAAACATAATAGGATAGTAAAAAAACATAATAGTAACATAAAATAAAAAGAATAAGTACAAATGTAAAATAAGAACAATAAAAAAAAAGTGAAATCCCATATAAAAGATCGATAAAATGTCAATATTTAACATCAAAAATATCTACATAGTCGGCCACTGAATGATGAACTTTATTCATCAACGATACACTTTCAACTACAATTATTTACCATATCTGCATTATAAATAAGTAAAATCTATATTATTACAAAAGTATTATAAATTATAACAAAATATGGCTGAGGTTTTCCTGGAGGGTCCGCCCTACGGTGAGTCTAAAGTAGACTACCTCTGACGAGCCATCGTGGCAACCATCGCATCTAAATACTCCTTGGAAATACAGGCGACCTACGCCTAAGAGGGCAATGGAGGAGAATCTGGCTCCGACCTGGCCTTCGTAAGTCACAAAAGCTCTGTAAGCAAGGATGGGGGAGACAAGGTCCTGTTGACAGACGGGACCAGAGGACCGCCTCACTACATTGAGCATAGCCCTCTTTCATAAGAAATCTCCGGATATTCCCAAAGAATGTGTTTCTATGATTGTAGTCACAAAACTCGCAAGTCGGGTCACCCTTAGGTCCAGACGATGAAATTTGACGTTAAAGGAGCCATGTCCCGTGACAAACTGGGACACGTAATGGTCAGGAACAAACCAATGCAGCTTAACTTGAGCTAGTACATTGGGGAAGAACCGGAAACCAGTTCTGCCCGTACTCTCAGCAGGCCAAAGAGATTGCCATATATTTAACGCAATACTATGGAGTCTCTTCTTGAGTGCGGCTTGGTCCAAAGCTTCGTCGTCGATCGAGAGTGTGTCCTGGTCCCCAAAAAAACGTACTCGATAGCCACGAGGGATCAACCAGCCCGCAGTTCGGATCTGGAGACCGACAGAACCGCTGTAGAGGCAGTCCTATAGACCCTGGTCTGCGCGATGAGCGGCAGTCTTTGGCCTGAAAGAAGGGGTCTCCGAACCAGAGATGGTCGGCCAAGTGGTTGAGCAGAGTAATAGCTCTGGTTACCGGAGAGTTTCGAGAGCGCCTGTCCCTCAAGATTACATTTGGCGGAAGAAAAAGCACACGCGAACGAGCTCGATGGTAGTGAGGTGGCACCCATAAGAGCAACTTGTACAGTACAAGTGGGTTATGTACTGCCCCAACCAACAGCTTGAAGAAATCCTTTGCCAAGCATATCTACCTTCTTTTCTCGAGAGTTACATACCCCAGGTAACCCTAAATCCATGCATTGGAGTATAAGCTCGGGTATAATCCAAATTCCCTCATGTAGAGATATCTTGAGAATTTCTTTGGATTTTCTCTAACCTGAGGATATTCGAAGCGTCATATAACTTGGAATCTTGAATTACTACGTTAACTTCTTCAGTTGGTGTACTACTCTCATCAACCAATCGGGGGATGAGCTTATTCCATACGCTACTCGTGGCAGATATTGCAACATCACTCCAGGAATCACCAATATTTTAAACAGCTTTATAAATATTGTACTTTTTCCAAAATTGGATTAACGATTTTCCGTTCCATCCATCAAAAGCTTTAACTGCTTGCCTATATGTATTTCGTAGGTAATACATTTTAAATGTATGTATTACGCCTTGATCCAATGGTTAAATAATAGAGGTTGGTTATTCGGAGCGATTTCGACCGCAATTGTGGTCGAGAAAAATTCGCAAACACCGACAAAACGGTTAAAAACACCGACAAACACTACCGCGATAAACCAAACCAGTAAACCGTGATAAAATATTTTTATTGTCTTGTTATTCATATTCATTTAAATATATATTTATTTGTTTTTCGCGCGGTTATGGCAGAGTTCAATTTTATCGTATGCGGTCGATTTTCAAAAAATAATAGAATCCATATTACATGTATTATGTAATAAAATTTTTAGATTGAAATAAAATACGATTCATATTTCATAAAACATCAGTTCGCAGGTACTAAAATCTTATCTATTGTCATAGCTTATTATTTATGACTACAATAAAATATTTCTATATTGAAAATATAAAACGAACGAAAACATTTCAATTTGAAACAACATAAAACACTATCGATTCGATTTAAAATAAATATGAAAGAATCAAGCTAGCTCATAAAAATATTTATTACGAAAAATCCACTGCAATATCCATATACCAGTATCACTGCGAAAAACTTATATTTTTATATTACATTAAAATATGGCCATCATTGTCAATAAATATCTTGGGGAGATTGGCGCTGAAAAGACGCTGTAAAAAAATCGTGGATAATGGAGATAGATAGAGCGAACAAAGCCGCAACTGCACATAAAGATAAGTAATATAGATAAATCCATCTTTATTCATCAAACGCAAGAGATGAATGGGACGGATGCCTCTAACACACAAAAGAATAAAACATCTAAATGTGCGAATATCCATTCAACGCAGAACCGCGGTCATTCGGCTGATAAATGACTGGAGACTTTAATCGTTTTACAAATAGACACAATGTAAACTATGACTCAGTATTAATGTTTGAATCATTCATCTGGCGCCAAATTAATTTAAATAATTCTTCTTCTTGAATTGGAATAATATCCCTAATGAACCATTCTAGCAAATTTTTCATTCGAGAGATGCGTCTCTGTAGCACTGCGTCACGTTATTCATTAACGTCGCTTCACTGCTTATAAGAATCAGGACATTCTCCTTGGAGCTTTTAATCCAACTACTTTCGACATTCGTACATATATAATATATTCTATGAATAATATGTTGAAATTGCTACTTTTAATGAATTAAATAATGACCCTGATCTATCTTTCCTTTAATTTTCCGCCATGTTCAATGCTTATTTTATTTTACGGTAATTTTTTTCGCGGTAAAAATGGAAAAACAAAACCTTCATTATACCCTTTTTCTATTCCTTAAGATGATAAGATATCCTTTTGTCAACATTATGGAGTTTGAAAAGTACAGTCGACCCTCCTATAGCGATCTATACTTCTATACCGTTTGCGTCGGTTTTTTTTATAGCGTTTATTATACAAAACGCAATTTTTTTTAAGGTCAAATTAGAATTTTCGTAAATATATTATTAATGTGCATTATCAATACGTACGTGCACTTAAAGAATATTTGTCAGTAGATATTTGCCCCTTTACCTCAGGAGGCGTCTTATATTATTTTTTGGTGAATCACCGTCTAAAAACGTTCCAGGGATATGCATCACAATACAGTAAGAAAATATTTTTCTACTTGTATAGTTGTGGAACAAATTATTTGATCAAGTAATTCGATGCATACGATTTTTAAGGCATTAGGTATGAATGTGTTAAAGGTGTTTTCAATCATTCCAATTTTGTATGAAAACACTTTTTTATAAATTGAGCAACTGGTATTAAAAAAGTCTCGATGAAACGTGATATAAGATGACTCGGCCTAATTAGTTTTTAATATATTTATTTTATATTAATATGTATCCTAAATAAAACATATTTCCGAAAAGGTTTCATAATTTATATTTACCTCTTTAGTCATCAACATGCTAAAGCATTTTAAAAAAAATAACTAAAAAGCTGTCCCTTTGAACTCCCCTGGCACATCTGTTGCGAATGAAAAACTGAAAGAAATATGCAATTAAAAGAACCTAACCCTAAATTTTGTATAGGTGCCTAACTTTCCATAGCGTTTTTTTTCTATAGCGTTCAGATAGGGCTGATCGCTATAGAATGGGTTGATGGAATATGTTGTATCTGATATAAATAAATAATAAAAGATTAATTTCTTAGTTTTCAGGAGAAACCATAAGTTGTTGGGTATATTGTGATATAGTGAAAAATAAAAAAGATCATTTTAAAATTAAAAAATGATCTTACTTAACATATTCCAAAAAAATGGGTTTTTTAGAGGGCAAAAAAGAAACAGAAACAAAGCGAGAGATAACCGCTCTAAAAATAATATTTTAAAAGGATTCTACTCAACTAACTGATTTAAAACGGTTATTAGAACATAGTATATTGGAGATAGAAGAACTGAAGTCAGTGTCTAAACGGTACAGAGAAGGCTCAGGGAAGATGGTTTTATGACAAGATCATCACCGAAAAAACCACTTCTTCAAACAAATACGCCAAAAGACTCCAAAGGGCAAAAATTTACCGGACCTGGACTAAAGAGGACTGGAGGAAATGTATCTTCTTGGATGAAAGCAAATTTAACTTGTTTGGTTAAGAAGGCATCCAGTATGTAAGAAGGAAAACCCGAAAAATGCATCCAACATCCTACAGGAAAAATGATTTGGTGATGCTTTTCTTACGATGAAGTTTTAGATTTAGTGATCGTCAATGGTATCGTCAATGCAGAAGTTAAAAAAAGGCTAAAACGTATTTTTTTGTTTGTTTAATTATTTGCTTTAGAAAAAAAAACTCCTATTATTTCTCTTTCTTATTTTCACAGGCCAAAGATTTATTTAAAAACTTGATATTTCTACATTGTCATGGACAAGTTTTAGTCCTGATTCAAACCCGAACGAAAATTTATAGCACATTATGAAAACTATCTATTGCACAAAATAAATATATTTTTGTTTACAAATGCATTTTTAGATATTCTAAGACTTTAATGACCGCTATAGTATCTAATAAAAAAAAAATCTATTTGTGTTTTGGAGTTTTTAAATAAAAAGGATTCTATGATTTTTTACTAAAAATAAACCACATTTTCTATCAAAAACCACCGTTGTTTGAAACAGCATTCACAACAATAGATAATAAATAGTGAAAGTACGATGAAGATTGTTTTGTCTACTGTGAAGGTGATGAACACTGCTTTTATGAAATTCACAAGATATTATTTAACATGTCTCAAAGATAATGGCGGTATGAGAGTCGGGAAATATTTTTATTAAAATTAATTGTATTTAATATTAAAGCATATATTCTCGGTAATTTTTCTCGGCGTCAGAATTTTCCGAGGAAATTCTGCATGACGTTGATCGACAAAGATGTGGCAAATGAACAATAAACATTATCCTAGATGTCTAGACAAATAGAAAATCTACAATGACAATTTAACATTCAAATACCCTTGTATTGATGAATTGTCTCACGATTTTTATTTTCATCGAAGTTAAATCCATAAAATATAGATTAATCATAGCGACAGATAATAAAAATGCAATTTTAATTAGTTATTCCGTCCTTTATCGTTAATAACGTCCACTGACACTAACTATAGAATCACATTTGTACAATTATACGTGGCCAGTCCGCACAAATATAAAAAGTAAGAGTGGCTCTGCCATGAGTTTTAACTTTTTTGCTTACCATGTGTGACTTGCATGTTGAAAATATTAATTCGTACGGACATCTTGTATACGGCCTGATGATGGTTGATTACGAAACGTTTTGGCGAAGGTCGTTGCTATGTATAAACACTTATAACATAATTATAACCTAATCGCCGATCAGGATATATGTTAATTCCGCGACGGAAAGTGCCAATTTTTTTTTTTGAGAAAAATCCAAATAAATGACATGTTTATTTTCCGAAGTGCGGGCCATTCTCTCGTCGTGTGATTTATAGGCATATTATGTGAGCTACGTTCTAAAATTCTAAACATTCGCCGAGAAAAGGCCTTCGGGATAAACGAATCCAATTTCTTCTACGCGCTTATCTACTCGCATACATCCATCTTGCATTTAATCTTCTCCGCATACAAGAGTGCCACGTTTTCTAGGGCTTCCATTATAAACTATGCACAATTTGAATAGTTCAGAATCATCTCGTATGCATTGCATTTCGAAACTATTTATATTATGATTAATATGGCTTTTAAACAAGACGAATTCGCAGCGTACGTCAGAAGCAAATCAAATAAACAGCGCGAACTAATTTTGAATTGATTCATAAATATTTATTATCATTTCTCAGTAAAGCAATCCAAAGATATACTAAGAATTTAAAATTAACGTATGCGCAATTTAAATTCATGGTATATAATTTAAATGGATATGTATACAATCATTACACGGATCATAAGGTTATTATACAGATAATTTGCAATTTGAGCGCAAGTTATGATAAAAAAATATATTATTCTAATTCTTAAAAAAAAACAGCTCATTTGTATAATTATTATTGACGCAAGAGATATTTATCTTAAATTGAATGAATTGTTTTACATAGTTTGTATAAAATAAATGTATTGTTTTTAATTGATGCTTCTGGTTTAATCAATTTATAAAAAAAAAATATAATGAGAGTAACTCGTAGATTCGACTTAAAGTGGACTGAGTAGAAAGGAAAAAACAAAAATTAAATTGTCTTGTTTTCATTTGTAACACATAATTTCGATTTACACGGCGACTAACGGAACCGTGCAAATCTGAGATGGAACAATATGCCGGTACAATTATACTAATTCAATTATATTTTAATAATATTAAGTACATATAATAGAATAATATTTAATAATAATTTTAAAAGATGGAGAATAGTTAAATAAATTTATTTATGTATTCATACTATGAAATACATTAAAATATTATAATTTTTTCTTAGTTTTTGATTTTTCTCGAATATTGATTAGTAGGAAAATCTAAAATATCGACCAAATTATGAAGCATATCATGAATAACTATTTTTATTATTTATAATAATCCATTTCATTAAAAAAAATTAAGAACTCATCAATATCTTGACTTGAAATCTATTTTCTATTATAAATAGATCCCCTTCGGACGACGCAGTTTATTTTGAGCTGCTGACCATCATATTTAATAATTAAATAGCTTTCGTAAGACGTATTTATTTGTAGATGAGATATGTAATATTGGGTAACCCAAGCTATTTTTCGAATAACTCTTTTAATATAAAACCTACATGTTACAAACTTTTTCTATTTATTAAAAAAAGTCTAAAGAATAAATATTATAAATAATCAATATCCTTTATTGTCTGCATTTGCGAAAAAACAACAATGTTAGCTACTGTTCCCATGTGCGTGATATTTTTTCTCGTTCGCCTCCGGTACGATGTGTCGAGTGCGAGTGAAACATGCGAGTGACACGTATTGCGAGAGCTCAATCTGCGGCGAGATATCATCAAGAATGTTATCATTTTCGCGTCATATTAATTAGTTTAAAAAAATCGTGAATAAATATCTTGACTAAGAATGATTGGGGTATCTGAGATACCCCCTTCGGACTATGTGGTTGTTTTCAAGCCACCGTGATGGATGGGTTATTAAGTACATATAATAAAATAATATGTAAACAATTTTTAAATAGATGGAGAATAGTTAAATAAATTTAAAGATATTTTCTATGAATAAAAATGTTTTGTATTTTTTACAAAACATCATATATATGACAAGTTATTTTTTGTCGATCTCACGTAAACGTGTTAATGTTTTTCATGGAATTGTTATGTACATAGTCAGTTTGTAATAATGTAATCCTCTATTTTTATGTAAATCTGAAACGTAAATTCAATACAAAAAGAGAATCCAGCGACCACGTATTTACTACTATTGAATAATTAATTATTCATTAAATCTAACCTATTTTGTATAGTATTGTGCCAACAGTATGATAATTCACTGCTAATATTAAACATGTTTAATGCGATTCACAGTAAATTCATTGTTTAATAATAACTGCAGAGTTTATTACATTTTTCTGAGAACTGCTAAGATGTTCTATTTATTTTCTATGAATAATTTGTACGAACGGAGCTTCTATGTATTTTTAATGCATTTAACTTTGACATTTTAACATATTATTAAAGCTATTTTAAAAAAGTATTAAATCCAATTTACCTGGCCATTATTCTGGAATCCGTGTCTCTCTGCTATTCTGTCGGCAGCTTGCTGTCCTTCTGGTATATGAACCGCGAACTGATTGTGATATATTATGTTCTCTCTCCTCAGGCAAACGATGCCTGGGACAGAACCGACTAGAACGAGCACAGAGACCAACATCCTCGCAGCAGCTCCATGGCATTCTGACACCCATCGCGATTTCATTATAAATTTAAAAAAATCCACTAAATATTACCCCAGAAAATCGCCACGGAAATTTAACTCAACAGCCTCATCCAATCATTGGTTTACAAATTAAAAATAAATTAATTACGACTACACGTATCAACCAGATGCACTTTTGATTATATAACTAAGCGCGATTCATTCACTTGGATTTATTAGAAAAATATACGAACAACTGTTGCTGTGGATATTTTTCGCGCGAATCATCGACACGCACATAATATTTAATTATTTGAGTATTAAATTATTTTTTGCGTGAAAATTTGTATTATTTTTAATATAAATTATTATTTTTGTGAGGCAATAGAGACAGGTGCAAATAAAAAGAATCTGAAGAGTTCTACGAGAGCAAAAATCGAGAGAGTTCAAGCGAGCGATAACCGCTGGAGCAGAAACTCAGAAAGAAAGACACCTGCAAACAAATAAAAAAAATATATGTTTATTGCTGCAGAAAATATAATTAAAATACCTGAAAAAAATTGCATATTGATTAATACGTATATTTAAATTAAATAAATAAATGTACATATATAAAAAAAAATGTGAGACCACTGTGTTTATTTTATAATAATATATATCATCAAAATCATAAATATATTAAAAATAATTGACATTTGATTATTTTAGTTTATCCGAAAACATATGAAAAAATATATGATCAATTGTTTATTAAAGATAAATACACTTTTATTTTTTTTTTATATGAAAAGGGTGGCATTCTTGGCATAGGATTTCCAGGTAGGCTCAGCATCCAAAGCGCATTGGACGATAGATGATTAGAAATGTTTGGCCTTTTAGGATGAATCAAAATTTAATTTGGTTGATGCCTGTGGAGCAATCAATTGTATAATTCGAACTGTAAAGCATTCCAAATCCGCAATGGTATGGATAATCATGATTTTAGTTTGTGAAGCTTATCAATGATACCTTGGACGAGATACACTTTTTTTCTCGATGCGTAAAATTAATCTGCCACGGAAGTATATAAATGTACGTAATTGCATAGCTGACAAAGATATTCGTATTTTAAATAAATTAAAATTTATTAAAAAAAATCTGTATTGTAATAGCTGCATAAAACTAAAATGTTGTAGAAATACAACACTATGCATTTAAGAAATATTCATGGTTGCAATTGTTATTTTTGTTATTTATGATTGCCAAAACAAACGCTGTTATACCAGATGGGGAGTAAAACGATTATTTGAGTGATTGTGTGAGATTAAAAGATACGATTAAAAAAAAAAGAAGAATTCATCTTATTGATGTTGAATCAGATGCATATCGACCCAAATATAATATAAAGTTGATCTCAACAGAGAGTAGTGATCAAATAATTTTTCTCCTTTTGGAGAGCTGTCCTACGTCGTTTATTATGGAAGAAAAAATCTTGTTGCTAAGTGATTCGCAAACTAAATTTAGAGGAAATTCTCAGTTATATACTTAAGTATATATATACATTTTTTATAAGTGATTTGATTGATTGAGATTGTACAGGAAACTAATCTTTAATCAGTACAAAAAGATGTTAATGGATATGACAAGTAAGAAAAATGAAAATAAACATTACGTCTTCTAGAATAATAAAGGATTGCAATGCTCACATGGGAGGGGTCGATCTCATGGACAGCTTCATTGGAAGGTATAATATTCAAATGTAAAGGTATTTGAGGATTGCATACCATACCATAAATGATAAAACAATAGATATATGACTTTGTTTGAATTCCATAGTGAACTCGCAATGTTTCTTAAAAAAAATAATAACATCAAACGCGGTAGGCCGAGTAGCTGCAATAGGCCTATCGTTGAAAGTGGTCTAAAAACAATAAAACAAAACCGACCCACACAATATGTACCAACAAAGATAAAAACAAATAATGTTGGACACTTTAACTGTTTGTGAAATTTTCATTTATACAAGAATGCATAGTGTTGTTATATATTTATTTTTTTTTTTTTTTTTAATAAACTGAGTATTTTTCCTGTCATTATCAGGCTGATTTTGGTATAAAAATATTTTTGGAATTTGCAAAATTTATGCATTCAATAAAATAGGAACATGGATATTTTGCATAATGCATATTGTTTGTAAAATTAAAAATAAATCATAGTATTGTGATGTTTATAGCTTTTGTGCTGACTAACTAGTACCAGAGCTTTTACTATATAGTAGAAAACTTTATTTAATATATGCATTTTCTTGCTGAAAACTGCTTACAAGACTAAATTGTATACATCGTGTGTTTTTCTTTTAAATTTAAATAAAACTAACAAATTTCAATACCGAAGCTGTGGAATATATAAATTTGCAAAACGATTACACGTTTGTGTAATTAAAACACATCTGCCATCGACTCGCGAGCGTCGGCCTCATCTATAAACATTTCTACACAATACGCATTGTTCCTACGATCCAATACAAATCCGTATAGTTTTCAAATAGTAATCCAAATTAATGCGAAACAAATTCCTATCGGCAATTCAGCGCGAATAGCCGTTTTAGCACCGGCTGCGAATTGCGGATCGTTATCATATTATTCGAAAACGGCGACAACAACACCAACCGGTCGACTGTTTAAAATTTCTATGACAATTACAAATTCCCGAGGGATCACCGTTTTACGCAAATCGTTCCCCAATTGTTTCGTCTCGGTGCCCCGTGCAAAAGTCGGGACAACGCAAACGACACGTAATCCGGGGACGTCCGCTGTTTCCTAATGACTGAATTACACCGAAATAAAAGATCTCAAGAAATATTTAAAATAAAAAAATAAAAAAAAAAAAACAAAAAAGAGTCCTACGATTTTATCTGCGGCACGTATATCTCGGCGGCACTCGCAGAAATAAGGCGGGAGATTAAACCGGCACGCGCGTGCCGGTACACGGCGGCACGTGACTTTATAAGCCTAAACGTTATTCGTTCGCGGAGAGCGTTACGCCTGTATAAATATCGAGCGAATCCGCTGGAATACCTAAAGCCTAAAATTTAAATAAATATGTGTTTACGTTGCCGCGCATAGAGAATTTTAAATAAAAATAACTCGATTGTCTGCGAGAGCCGCGGCTAATTTTTTGCAAGAAAAAAATACCTCAAAAACAGCGATAATTTCGCAAATAATAAAATTTGATTAGTACAATACTAGCTTAATTTTTTTGGATGTAAGAAGCGGGCTAAATCGAAGGTCAGTCGATCTTTGATAGGTAACTTCGTGGTTAAGTTTGAAGGGTTCAACCTAGTAGCATCTTCACGCTGTTCTTGTGGGTTCAACTGTCGGGACTTCAGTCACATTCTGTGGTCATGGCCTCACATGGACGCCGCGCGTCACGACCTACTCTATACTGTCCGATGTGGTTTTGCCCGATTTCCCCTAAGAACCTCCCTATGGAGGGTCCAAGCGGACACATGGACCTGGTCAGCAATATAATTTGCTACGGGGAATTTGTTCGTTTTGCATCGACCTTCAGAGAGTTGAGCAAAGCTACTTTCCCTCTCCCATCTCCTATACGTAAGTTTAATTTTTTAAATCACGCGTTTCGAGAAAAAAACTGCTTCGCCGGACATGGCCCACTCTGAATTCTAACTATTCCCGGAGATGAACAAAAATATATGAGACAACGGTGTTTTACCAACATTGAGAAGATAGAGACAGAATCGCTAAAAATTGTATTCCAGAAGTGCTTTAAAAATTAGAAAAAGCGTCAACAAAAGTGTACAGAAAAAAATATTACTGCTCATATGTACATGTTTGATGTGGTAAAATATTACAGAAGGATTCGTGACTCGGACCATGGAGAGGCTTTACTCTCGTCTGTGATATAAATGCAAACACATTTATTGAAACACAACATTTATAGATAGCTTCTAAGCTAACCACGTTATGAAAGGAATGAACGTGACGCGTAAAGCCCCCGGTACTCTCTGCTTAGTGATCTCTGGCAGTGACGACACTCGTGGCGAACTAGTGCCAAGAGTATCTGCAGAGGAGTCCTCCTACAATAATCCTGATGAGAGACTGGCTGAAGGTTCATGTTCATTAGTCAATCGATGCGGTTTAATACGAGAGGATATAACCAGAGTCGTCATGGCGGCATCCGTGTGTAGCGCAACAAGATGGCGACTACATCTTACGACGGAGCGAAATGCGTGGACGTCTTGACGTTTCGACGACCGGGGGCAGAGAAAGAGGGGTTTGGCAATGTTGCTGATGATCATTTTATTGGAGGAGATGATGCCACTTGATCCTGTTAGGGGCGCTATATGTCACTCATTATTATGGGACATATTCAAATTAAAGTGCGAAAAATTGGCTCGCACTCTATGGAATAACCGCCACAGATGTCTACCTCATGGCCAATTAAGTCGATTTTTGAGTCAAGATAAATCTACTTATGAGCAACTTAACCTTGAGATAAAAACTCACAGTCAGATGATGTCTGTGACTTATCTAATCCAGTCGATACTATGCTTTTGCTGAATCCAGTCACCCCTTTATTGAGCTGTCCCTATTCTTCGTTGAAGGAAGCCGTTGAACATTCCTATCCGGTGTCCTGCACGCATTCCCATTCTATGCATCCCTGCTCTTTTTTTCAGTTTGTCTTATAGTATCTTAGAGTTGCAACACATATATGAGCTTGGGTATTTTGAAAGAATATAGCTTCTGTTTCTGTGTATTTAAAAAACTCCAATACTAATAATATATAAATTAAATGTATTTAATATTTTTACTTCTGGACTACTAATTAAGCCTTTCCACTTTGACCATTTTAGTCGAATATCCGTTTTACTTTAATTAATTTTATTTTACGTCTATACAAAATAAGATATTCATTGGTTAAGTGAATAAGAAACATCTATAGGGTATATTCTGATTAATTTTTTTTAACCACTTCTGTGGTCAACCTTTTGGAAAAAAGTGGGTAATTGTTCTCGAAAGATCAAATTACGATACGTGTCACTCAACGCGCGCGATGCGTTCTCTAGACTGGTGGAGGAATGCCCCTAGCTGGATTCGGGCAAATCACTGTGTCAGCAAAATACCTACCCGAATTGTATTCGGGCAAATCACACAAGGGGTTAATAAATAAATCGGGAAAAAACGCGGTTAAAATCTTTTTTTGCAATTGTGGACAATAAAACTTTTTAAGATAGATTCATACGGTTTGTGATATGTAGTCCGCGAAAACTTGGGGTCCAAAATAGACCCATCGGCATGGCTAGGTTAATAAAATCTATATTACACCAGATTATCTGTTCACATAAAAAATATATTTCAATTAGATTAAATTCAGATGGTTTTTAATCAGTTCTAACCCAAAAGTATATGCTTATTTTATATTATATTTTAATATCTGTATAACAAAAATGTATACCATTATTATTATCTAGGACTCACGATTATAAATTGTCGAAAAAAATATTTATATGATATCTTTCTAAAAATTGGGATAAATTAAAAACGACAGTACGTATAAACAATTTTGCTACCAATTTAAATAATACATATAATTAAATTATTATATGTTCAAATAAAATTTACGATGATGTTTAATATTTACATTTTAATTTATTTAATATGATGATTTAATTGAATGAAGGATATAATTGTCTCTGATATAACAGATTTATTAATAAAAATAAAATATTGATGCCATAATATTATTTTTAGGAAAATTATCACTTCACGTTTCGTTGAGCAAACATTTAAATAATCTTTGCGAAATACTCGCATGCAAAACCGCATAAATATTTTCTTACGTATATCATTTTATTTTCAGTGCAAATATATAATATTACATAAAATAAAATACAAATAAAAGTGTTTCAAGATGAAATAGAGGTTAAAAATCGTTAGATTTAAATGTAAAAAAATATTGTAGACGAGTCCGCCCGCTCGCTATGGCAGTAAAGTAAAAAAATTGCTTTGTATATGATTTTTATCATACACACAAGTTATGATTAAATAAAATTGATAGCAATCGTGGCTCGTATTACGCAAGAATTTTAAAATTTTCTGCTTCGAATCGAATTTTAAAAACCTAATTTTCCGAGCTCATTATAACATGCTCCATTTTTGCGTTCGCTAAATTACATTACACCGAATACACGAGAAATCTCATTAAAAGTATTAATATTATCCTTTGTGCTCGAAAATATACTCGTATTTCGTAAACACGCTCTTACAAAAGATTTTTTTTAAATCTAATCCATATCGTTATAATGACTGGAATTTACATCATTAATAAAATATTTTATATTACGAGATATACGATGGTAACGTGACATTTACTTGCGTAGCTCGTTCGGCTCGCGGAACATAGTAAAGCGGTGATCTTGCACTAATACTTTTACTGGGAATAATCGAGAAATCTTGCTTATTAGGACAACTAGGTCAAATACTTAACGAGGCAATTGTGCATAAACATTTACGATGGTAGATATCAACTGGCGGAAGATGTTTTAACATCAGGTCAATTTGTCGGTTCATAGAATGAGCTATCAATTTTAATGTTAACAACAGTTATGTAATTTTCATAAGTATCTAAAAACAATCACTGCATAGCATCGACTATATTTATTTATATATATATACATAAAACATATGACGCATCGTCGCATGAAACAAATTTTTCAGAAATATATATAGATACATACATATTAAACATGTGTTCTCATGCTTATCATTAAATACGCAATTTCACTTTTTTTCTTTTCCTCTCTCTCTCTTTTCCATCTGAGTGACATTTCTCTTGTCACAACAATTTTTTTTCTTTTATAAACAGAAATGCCAAGTCACAATGATTTTATATTGTAATCAACATACGTATACGGGTTATATGTTCTCTTGTCATAGTGTTAATATTTGGCAATAACGCAAATTTACTCGCGCGTATATTTATTAATTTATTATCGACGGTAATTAACAAATATTTTACGCATATGTATAATTAACTATACGTGTTTGTAATGTTAAATGAGCCAATTAACCCTTTAACAGCCGTGGGCGACAATAACCGCATCCGCAAATATTTATCATTTAATTTTAAATTTAATTTATTTGCAAAGCGATGTGTGTATTTCGTATGCAAATATATATTAAGGGGACCGAAAAGTAATCGAAATCTCTACGATGAGCTCATTCACAGTTAGTTTGTGTCGAGACACGAGTCCCGCAAACACATGAGTTTGTTATTACGTTAAAGCTATGGTTGTAAATTTTATTTTTTGTTTAAAAGTTATTTTTTTTCTAACAAGGGGGAAAAATGTCAAGGGATCTTACGGCAATGAATGCTATTTTGTTCGATCAAGAAATGAAGGCAAACGAAGCAGTGAAAAAAATCACCGATACTGACGGGGGAAATTCTGAAACTAAACAAGTGTCATCGGCGGTTTAAAAAGTTTAAAAATGTAAATGGGAATCTCAAAGATGACGCATGAAAAGGACGACTCTTAAAATTAGATGATGATATCCTGTCAAACAATTGAGGAATTATCATTGAAGATTGGCTGTTGCATCTCTTTTGTCTCGGTATGAAGCCGATCCGTTTTTGCGACGAATTGTAACTGGAGACGAGAAGTGGTTGCTATACAAAATAATCCTGTAGGAAAAAAACAATGGTTTTTTTTCCGGAGAAGTACCTGTTCCGATCCCTCGACCGTTCCTAGCTATAAAAAAGGTCCTTGTTTGTGTGTGGTGGGATTTTTCTGGTTTTATACACTATGAATGGCTTGAACCTGGTCAGACCGTTACAACGACAATGTGTTGTGAACAACCAGAGCAAATGAAACAAGAGCTCATAAAAAAATAGATCTGTTTTGGTAAATAACAAAAAAAAGGATCCTTCAACGCGATTACGCGAGACAAAATAACACAGGAAAAAATAAAGGAGCTTGGAATGAAACTTATAACTCATCGACTCTATTCACCGAATCTCGCACCATAAGATTATGATCTTTTCAGATCTTTTTTCAATAAAAAATCAATATCAAATCAAATACCTTTTTAAAAAAGGAATCGAACAATTGCCTTTACGCTGTCGAAAATGTTAGAAAATGATGGAAATTATTTTAGATTAGTATTTACAATTTTTTTTAGGTCCCCCTAATTTTGATATAATAGTACATCATAGTAGATATCACTTTTATGCATAGTTTCAATATATGTTCTAAAAAAAATTAAGATTTTCTTTTAATACTATTTTTTTTAATTAAACGAACTTAATTCAGATGAGATAATCAAATTTCATATTAAGACATGTAACTCGTAATAAAACTCGTAAATAAAATTTACTATATTTTAAAAACTTAATTAAAGTAATGAAATTCATCTCTCGTTATATATTTATATTATATTTTTTTGCACGGTGTCTGCAAAAATAGAATTAGGCATTCATATTTTTCATTTCATAAATAATATAACACATTTAATTTTAAACTAGCTTTGCCGATGGGGTATATTGAGTACCCCACGTTTTTGATTTTTCTCGAATAACTCTTTTAATATCAATTAAGAATAAATATTGTTAATTAAAATGTTGCTGACTGTTGCTAACTGTTACCACGCGCGCGATCTTTTATCTCGCTCGCATCCGGTACGATGTGGCAAGTGTGAGTTAAATGTTCGATTGACGGCCATTGATTATGAAAAAAATACAAAATATCGACCAAATTATGAAGCATGTAATAAATAACTATTTTTTAAAAAAAATATCAAGATGTTGATAAAGAATTAAAAAATATAAAAATAAAATAAATGTAAAGTCGATCTAGAGCAAATAAATAGTGCAAAAAAACAAAATCTAGAGAAAAAAACCGCCAAACAACATATTGTTGGACTGGTTTCGATTTCAGCACTTAATGCAAAGCTGAATGAAAGTGTGGCAGAAGTACGCAATCTTTTAAAATATTGTTTTCAAATCGGAAATATATTAATTCGACGACATTGCAATATATGATACAACAATATTTCTAACCTATAAATTAGCAACATTGCGTAGAATGATTATCTAACAAATTCATAAACATGTGAGTTGCATCATTTTCTGATTATGCGCAAAACAAACCGTTTCAGTAAATTGATAAGTATTTTCATAGTTGCATGTTTGTTTTATTATATATTATTATAAGATACGCATGTGCTTGTAATAATAAAATAAAATTATTGGTATGTTACAGTTTCCGACAGTTTCTCACTTGCTCTTGGTGCGTGACGATTGTTCATATGACAAATCACAAATGGAGATAAGAGCGAAAATAACTGATATTTTTATATCATTGAAAATTTGGTAAAAGCAGAATAAATCAAATACGCTAGCCCGGAATTTATGAGACGGCTTCTCTGTGTCTGATGAAACAATTCACAATAAATCCAGAAAGAGCATCAAAAGAATATATAAGAATGTTACATAAGAACTGTGAATATTTTATTTCATAAAAATTGCAAACGTAGCATTAAAAAAATCAAAGAATTGCTACGAGCACGATGATCTGGATTGTTTGACGCACTGTTGCTGATACACATAATAATATGATAAACTGCACATGGTCATCAAGTGATCGTTTAATTAAGTGCATTCATAAACCATACGTCAGCAACAAAACAGATTTGCATAAATCGATTATTTCACATATGATTTTTTCATGAAAAATTCCAGCACCTAGTTTCGTTGCTAAAATACCGAACATTCGTGCATACATTCCGGCCATATCCACGTTGCACTGTTTTATGGTCACATTCCGTGATGTATTGCATTTACGCCAAAAACCGGGTGTACCATAAAGAACATCCGCATGCAGTGTCGCAGCTTCCGCGGCGATGATTCAGACGATTTTTACAGTCCGATTGCAAAATGCAAATTGCAATCGAGATGCGCGCGGAAACCGGACGTACGAACAAAACGAGCCGGACATCAGTCCCGGGCTGATTGCGAGGCCGGGATCCCGTGATCCCACTGTCCCGTATCCGCGTTTCGTGATAATGGATCAGAGCGCGGAAGTGATTAACGGATTCTAATGGAAGTTGACGAGCGGCGGCTCTTAATGGGTCATTAGGACCCGGCGGTAAAAATGTGAGTGGCCATTGTTGGGTCTCTGAGAAAATGTTCAAAACAAGCCAGTACAATTTTATATATATATATATATACTGATCTGGGTCAGACCGACGAGAAAAGTTCAAATGCGGATTACTTCCAAGTAAAATTAAAAATAAGCCAACGAAAAATAAATAACGACATAATTAAAATAATAATGAACGAGTATGTTGGGCTCTGCCTATTTTACACTTCGTCGAATTAATATGGTTATGAGTTTCCCATACTTATGACATATTGAAAAAGAATTAACCAGTGTTAGGAAGGGGGTAATTTGTAAAATATTTATGGAATTAATTAATCTAGTGACATCAATCCTTCGTTGAATAAATAATTATAAAACAAATAATACAACTTAATTAATATTAAAATTAACTAGTGTCGTGGTTTGACACTGGGGAGAATACTAGCTTAAGAGACTTATTCCCGTCGTAACTTAAGAATCTTTATCTTTAATGGAATCTTTTTGTTATGCCATCCAATTATCGTAGTCAAATTAATAAATATAAATTAATTTTAGTCTTTCGCCTTCACACTCGGTACAATCAGTCGAAATGTTACTCACTAGTGAGTTTGCGGCGTAAATATTATATAAATAGATTAAAAAAATATTAAAAACCAGGGAATCAGACATAGAAGCAAAGATGTCGTATGCTAAAAGCTATAAGATTTTTTTATTTTAAAATTAAAGGAGAAGAGAAAAGAAGAGAAGCAAGATAAAAGTTGTTGATGTTCTTTAAATTGTTTGATTTAATTGTTCTTTGGCCCTTAATAGGGCAAATTAATTATTTTGGATTTTATTTTTTATTGTTATTGACATTACTTATTATTATTACATTTTACTTATTATTATTACATTACAAGAACTTTTTCGACAACATATTACGGTACTAAGGTTGACATTTCTATGGGCTCTCATGGAAATATAGACATTAAAACGACTGGTTAATATATTAACCAATTTCAGCCTTTGCCCTATAAAGGGTTAAGATGTTGAAAATTCTAACGAAAACTTGATTTAACTAAATTAGAAATCAAGGGGTCTAAGTTGTGTTATCTTCTTTAGTTAGAGAGGGTGGAAATGGATGGGTTGATATTTGTAAATTTGTTATCATAGAAGGAAGTGGCATATTTTCTAATAAGGTTTTAAAATGGGAGGATTTTCAGATCTTTGTGTATGTCTGTGTTGCGAATAAACTAAGGTAAATCAATGTAAAATCTATATATACCATATTAGAATTTAAATAAATACGATAAATTTGATATAAAACCGTGTTATTGGGAGATCTTGATTTTTAGAATGAATGATTGAGAGAATTTAGATTTTTATCTGAACGTAGTATTATTTCTTAACACATAAACATTAAAAAAAAACTCTTGAGAGAGAAAAGCAATAAATATCATGCGATTTTATTTATTTAGTTTTTAAAATTTTACTTATACAAATATCTTAAAATACTACAATTTTGCAGATCTATGACATTAACCTTTTCCATTCTGTCCACTTTTAGTCAAATCTATGAGTTACTCTAATTGTATTATTTTTACAAACTTATTAAATGAGATATTCATTGGGAAACTGAATAAGAATCATCTATAGCAGTGGTTCTTAACCTTTTGAGTGAGCCGCACCCCTTTGAATCTGAAATAAGTTTCCCGCACCCCCATTAAAAAATGTGTTTTGATTTTATAATTTAAAAAATACATTTTTTTGCGAAATATATTGTGTATTTAAAAAAATGTACATTTTATAATATAGTACATTTCAATAAAGAAACAATTGGCCGAAGCCATTGAAATAGAAAAAAGTAGTTTTCAAATATCACAAAAATAATTATTTTGTTAGAACTGTCTCGCACCCCCGGAAATACCTTCCCGCACCTCCGGTTAAGAACAACTGATCTATAGGGTTTGATCTGATTAACAAATACAAAAAAATATGGTTCAAGTTGTTTACTAAAAAATCTTCTGGGCCAATACGTCTTAACCGGCCCACGGAGTGGAAAAGGTTAAGACATTTTCTTATAAAGAACAATCGAATATACAATTTTAAAACGAAACTCGACTTAGGCCTTGGCAAATTACAGCTCTGGAGCCCAACGTGGCTCATGGCTAGTTTTCGCAAACCTTTAATAATATTTCTAAAATTTTCAAGTCTTTCTGCCTTTCAATCTTTAAATGTTTAATTTAATTTACACGTAAATCACATTATATAAATAAATCTATCAGCGCAATAAAAAGAAGATGAATTTAAAGAGTTTGAATAAATTTAATTTAAATGTTGAGAATGTGAAAAATGATTATTTTTTGTCATAATAATTAATAATGGTTATCTATTCGCCGTAGTTTTAAAACTACTAGTGCGGCCCTTCGGCTAAAATGATTGTCCAGAATTGCCTTAAATGATACTTGGGTGGGTAACTAATCCAGGGAATGATATTAATCATAAGAAAAAAAACTAATCGATCAGATGAGTTGTATTTAGGAAAATCGTGAAAAACATGAACAAAAATATTGTAAGAAATAATATAATAAATTATTATCTTTTATTCCACAAAATTGTTCTTGATAGACATGTTTTTTTTCATTAATATGCTTATTTAATCCATTTCATAATCATATGATCAAAAATTATTTTTGTCTAATATCTGCAGTTTCATTGACATAGTTTTTTATATGCATTTCATAACAATATATTTTTTTTTAATAATATTCGATTTGACCTATCGATAAATAGCCGTTGAATACCACAATAGCGAGCAAATAAATTTCTCAATAAAAATACGCCATTATTTCATTTTTCCATTCATGTCCAATATATGATATTGCGAGGCAGATCTCAATCTTGGTGGACAAACATACTCGAGTATCAATTGTCCAACATTGCAAGAATGGGTCACATTCAATCAAGGTAACGTATATCCGAGGTGGGCTCGCTCGAAAGTATGTGTGCTTAACATTCGACACAAAGGGATCGAAACAACGTAAACACTAATAAAGCAATCTCTCATATCAAATTATTTCAAAATTTAGATACCGAATCCGCAATCCCCTCATCTCGAATATAAATAAAGTCGTCTGTCTGACAGGCGTATCGTGATCCGATCTTGCGCCGTCGGGGAGGAAGTTAAAAAATCGAAATCGAAAAATCCCCCGCAATTTTTTTCGCGCGCTTTTTTTTGGTCGAAGCACGATTTATACGGCCGACAACAAAAAAAATGGGATATTCAAATGAACCCCGGATAGCATCGCGATAGCGACAATGACACAAATCGCCAACCATAAACAGGGCCGATGTAAAAACGTGTGCGCGTGCGCGCCACACGCAGTGTAAAAACCGGCAAAAACACGGCCATTACCCCGGCGTCGAACGAAAAAATATGTACAGGGCCCGGATGGGGAGAAAAAATTGGCAACTCGCGCACGGCGGGGGCGGCAGGGGGGAAGTGGGGCCATTAATTTTGATCGTTTTCGCGCGTGAACTGATAAAAGTCGAAAAACTCTATGGAGATAACATCTGCGTGCTACTATGTCGGCGAACCGAGATTATTAAACTTACGGGCTGAGATCGCGCATTGACTGTCGTAAATTCGGCGGTTAAATCTTTGCTAAGTAATGGCGTATCGATAAGTAAGATAATCTCTGCGCTTTCGACAAATTCCAACCCCTCATAATCAAGCCTACTAATTTTTATAAAATTAAAAATATATATTAAAATTAAGTTCGATCTTTTTTGTAATTAATATTTAACAAATCCCCCTTTCTAGTCCAGAAGTGGCTTAATCCAGCTATGCATAGTAGCTCTTCAGTAAACTACAGTAAACCCCTTATAACGTTTTATTTTTTTATTTTAACGAAATCAGTAAATCAAACATTTTCATTTTTCTGACTTGACTTAACTCTTTTGGTATTCTTTCTTATTTTGGCTTATATAATCTTCCCGCAACTTGCGGGCAGGGAAGATCAACGCGACATTTTGTTAGTTAATTTTATAAAATGCGTTAAATGGTAAAATTTACCGGTAATTACCGGAAATGATTTTATCGCGAATTAAGGACAGATACAGGATATTATCACGAAAGTTTATTGTAGATATGCATGCGGAATGGGGTGTTTTGTTTTGTTAAGACGAATTTCAAAAAGAGCTTACTTTGTATCGAAATTGCAAAATTTGGTGGAATTCTTTCCTGAAAATGCTGGAACGATTTTATGGAATTAAAAATGCAATCTTAAAAAGTTTGATTGATATAAAATCGGGGATAAATATCGATATATGAATTTGATAAGATCTCTGACATAATATTGGCATTGGGGTAAAAGTAGCTGTAGAAGCTCTATGTCGTGAAGACATAAATCTATATACAGCCAACATAACATTGAAATTTATGCTTGATGAACTGTCTAATAACAGTTCTTTTTCAGCCAAGGAACTTAAAGAAGAGCCAATAATTCGAATAAAGGAAAGAAGCACGATATATTTCGATGTGGTTAATTATCTTAATGTTTAGTATTGAATCTAATCCACGTCTATTTTTTGTATCATTTACCGGTAAATAGAAATTATTTACCCTTTACCGGTTATTGCAATTTGACGGTAAATTGCAAGCCCTAATATTAATATAAAATAAACAAGAATTTTTCTTAAATTGTATTAGAATTTTTTAAATTAAAAACGTCATTAACATGTTTTTACTGTTGGGTTTTTAGGATTTTTTGTGCATATTTATCTGTAATATATTCCAAAGGTTTTCGATTGAGTATGTATCTGAAGTTTTTCCAGGCTAAGCCATAATATGGAGACTTTGATCGTCTTTCTAGGAAGTTGTTTTACCAAACTTATAGCGAGGAGCTTCATCTTCTATAAACGTGAACATTTTTTTTTTAAATTGTGTTGTCAAACAATGGAATTTAAAATTCCATCACAGAATATTAATTCTGATCCTCCGCACCGCATCCCAAACCTTTACATTTATTTCCCTAAATTTCACAATAATTTGGTAAGAAATATCCTCTAATTAATCTGCAGAACGTCTATGTGAAGCCCAACTCTATGGAAATCCCTTTTCTCTATTTTTTTGGAAGAAATTCATTATCTGTGCGATCTCATCTACGGATTTTTTGTGTCACCAATCAATGTTTGTACCACCAATCTTTTTTTCTATTTTAGGGTCCATTAGTGATCTTTGAGAAACAGACGTTTTTACAATACTTTTGAACTGTAAAATCATACTATTTACAGTCGATAATAGGATATTTAATTTGAGAGAGATATCGCATTATTTTATACCGCGCTAGATGTTTGGAATTGTCAATCTTAGGCGATCCTTGTATCCAGGACCTTTCGGAAATGCAACTGAATAATAATTCTAACTAAATATAGGTCTTGGCTACCTAAAACAATTATTTCGAGGCCTGCCATATTTGAGTTGGAACCACCAGACACAAATGAAGTCACAGAACCAATTTTTTTACGCGCGTCTATTTACTTTTGACACACTAGTGCTGAGTAAGCAACGAGATAATTATACAGTAATCTTCAAAATTTACTTTATTGAAATCAATGTCAACGCTAAAAATGTTTTCTATAAACATCATCCGAATACTTAAATAACGAAAAAAATAATAAAAAAAAAATATCAAAGATAAACACTTTTCATGCAACATTATTTATTAAATTGTTTTTTTTTTTATTATTATTTATTTAACGATAAATATTTAAAGATACGAACTTGTTGGTTGTTATCTTCACACTCACCCTTCAGATAGCATTAAGTACGTAGAATGATTGATGATTAACTACAAAATTATTAGATATTATTGTTACCATGAGAGACTGATTATACTTATGACTTTCGCTATAGCAAAAATATTTTATCCTTATTATTATATAAATATTTATATTTAATATTTACAAATAATTTTTATATCCAAAATATTAGAAAGCCTAGAAATAATATAATGAGATAATATTCTTGAAACAAAAAACATTATGATATATTTAATTGCTTCATAAGAACGGCAATGTATAAAAAAATATACATTAAGTAAATAAAGTGTAATTTTTTATAAAAAGTTGACATGAATGGTACATAGCTTTAATAATTTTAACTAAAAATATCCATATTCTAATAAAAAAAGGCAAAGTACAAAAAAACGAATCAGTAAACTCACACCCATATCTGTTTTTACACGATTTCAATATTATACGGCTAAAAAAATATATATTTTTATTAGTTTGTTTTTATCTAATGCGATTTTGCACGGCTTCAATGATGCATGATTTTTTTCTATGTAAAACGATTTTATGGCGTTATTTGGTGGATTGAGGCCATCAAGCGTTGATGGAAAAAATGGTTGAAATCCATTAAATGCAAAAACCTGTATACCTCAATTCCTATTTCTTCACGCGAAAACTATTTTAATTTACACAAATGTACGCTTAAATTTTATACATTACGATTACAACCATATCGTTAATAAAAAAATAATAATTAGAACGCTGCTTTGATTGTTATTTCGTCTTATATTTATTTTAATATCGTATGATTTATTTATATCCGCCTTATACTATTTAGTTTATGCAAATTTCAATTAAGAAAGTCGCTAATGGTATTACTAGAATGAAAAGAATAAATCTTCTAATGACTAATAACAATTAATGTGATTAATATACTCTCGTGAAATTTGTGCTAGTAAATCAGGGGAACTAAACTATTTTTTTAATTATTTTTAGATTCATTCATATTAAAATCCATACATACGAAGGGCAAATATAATAATGTTTCAGTTTCCCTAGGCAAATATCCTAAAACCCCCAATCTCCGGCACGTAAAAACACCATTTTACACGATATCTATCCGAAACCACATATTAAAACCCATACACGGCCAAGTTTCGGCGTACTGAAACAGGTCAAAGATCGTCCGGATAGGAATCTGAAATTAGGTCGGAGCCGCAATTCCCTCACATCGGCGACTGAAAACCGACTGACGTAATTAAATATCGATTTATATATATATCGGCAGTGGGCTTTCTCCAGAAATTCATTTCTCGAGTCGATAAGTCAACAGCCAAAAAATAGCCCAGGAGTGTTTATAATACGAGTCCACCATTGGATAGTTTCTGGAAAAATAACCATCTGGCAGCGGTCCAATGTGTTCCCGTTTACTTTGTATTCCTACCTCAGAATAAAACTATCACTTATATTGAACGATAAATCAATCTATGCTGGAATGATAGAAAGATTTGCACAAAAGGAAAAACAACAATTCGCACTGGCCCAGCCTCCTGGGGAATGAAAATCCTTTCCGGCTAGCCCCCGACATGGCTATGCGTGTATACATATGTCGGTATTAATACCATCAGCATCTCAAGGATCGTTCGGTTTCTTGGCGAAAATCGGCCAAGGCTCATTCTATGTTACAATATATATAGTTTTTCTCCGGATTTATAACACAAATGCGTATAGGATTAATAATTAATTGACGTCTTAATTATCTACAAAAACAATCTTAAATCGGCGTTGTTTACAATAAACATATTTTAGAGTATTACACCTCGCTGTTAAATAAATAAACAACTTTGATGCTCGTGAAAATTAATTTGCGTCTTCAAATATTCTACAAAATAAATATTTGCTAATAAATTACATCAACAGTCGACCGGCGATATTCGCAAATATTCGTTTTTCATGATTTTTCACGTTCGAACATGAAAACTTTTGCATGCGAAATTTATTGTCGCCGATACATGCATTCGAAAATTTATAGATGCCAAATATGACGCGTCAAACAAGTAATATATATCTTTGCCAGTTTCGACATATTCACGCCATATCTCATACAAGTTTTCCAGGGCGATATAGGATTTATATTAATATAAAATATTTTAATTAATTTATTTCCGGTTGAGCACCCCTGCGTTCCGCGCGCTCCTATGCAATTTATGTCGCGTAGTTTTCGTAATTGCGATTAACCGCCGCTTCATTAATTTCGCTCTTATGTTTGCCGAAATAAAACTTAACCCTCGAACGAGCGAATATAATATATATTATTTTATTTATTATAATAAAAATACATTTTGCACACAATATTGCACATTTCTCTTGAGCGCGATAATGTTTCGGATGCGACAACTCCTCGAACTGCGACGATTGCGCGCGATTAACCTAAACCGCGATAACATATTAGCGTCGAAAAGCTAAATATATATTTATTACTACTTGTGATAACAATCTGTGACGTGAACCTATCCGGACGTTATAGGGGGGTTTACTGTATGAGCCTAACAACCCACTATTTTTAAATAATCATTATTAAACCAAATAGTTTAACATCAGGGAGAACAAAAATAATAAATGACGAAGACTTCGCCAATATATAAAAACTATTTAGACAGTGATATTAAAGTTTCTTGACACACCTTAAAAGATGAGCTCCCAAATAAATTATTTTTAATAATCAGGTGAATATGATAATAAAAAAAATACACGAATCCATAAGGTTTCAGACTAAAACCTAATTACTGGAAAACTGCTAAAAGAAGCTCCAGCAGAGTACAGCAACCTACATATTCAATGTATTCAATGCTGTACTCAGACTCGGATATTATCCATATCAGTAGGAAGTAGCCGAGATCATCATGCCTGATTTCAATCAAGTCTTTGAAAAACTGTTTCTGATAATAATGAGTCCATTATTAATAAAAAAAAATATTCCAGAGCTTAAATACGGTTTCAGAGAGAATCACCTAACTGTCGAATAGTTAAATAAATACAGAATGACCTGAAAGAAAAATCGTATTGCTCCGATTACGGTACCCTACAGTATTTCTTGATATAACCCAGGCCTTCGACAAAAAATAGCACGAAGAACTGCTGCACAAAATCAAGAAAAATCTTCCGCATCATTTTTATATAATCTCAAAATCGTACATTTAAATAGAAATATCCGCAAAAAGTAAAATGGGGAAAGAACTACATTGTATTCTAAACCTAACCGTGCCGATGGGGTCTATTGTGGATCCCAAGTTATTTTTCTTGAATAATTCTTTTAATATGTCACAAACTATATGTCATTTATGTCACAAACCTTCTGTATTTTTCTAAAAAATAATATTATAAATTGTAAAAAACGAAATCGAAAAGATGAGAATAAAATATAAAACGTCGTTAAGTATAAGTAAAATCCAAGAAGTATAAAATCTTCTGAGATTATATCATCTTGAATTAAAACATTTATTTTCATTTGAAACATTAATAACCTTGACATTTATTGACGAAAATTGCGAAAAACAAATTATAACAACAATATTCGCTTCTGTAGCTGCAGGCGTGATGTTTTTTCGCGCTCGCATCCGGTACGATGTGCCGAGTACAAGTGAAACGTTGAATTGACACATGCTCAGTCTGCATAATTTTTAAAAAATGACAAGATATTGATGGAGAATTCATTAATATCTTGACTTGAAATGCTTGGGGTCCCTGAGAGACTGCTTAGGATGACGCGGCTTGTTTGCGTGCTGCCGTGACGAACGGGTTAACTCTGGAGTACCACAGGGAACCGTAATTGGTCCAACCCTATATTTACTATACACTGCTGATATGCCCAACACCGAAAATAGCACAGTGCTCCTGGAATCACACGAGGATCTAGACAAATCAACCGATTTGCTTTAAGAAACTTAACTTTAATCGCATCTTAACCTGGTGCGGCTCTTTTTGCCACCAGTAGGACACTATGCGATCTCCGCCGGTCCTAAACTTCTTCCATTTGCCTCCTAAAGCCCATTAGAGACGTGTCTGACTCAACCTTGAGACCATGATTGCGATAGATGTCCTCCAGGTTAACTAACCTCTCCAAATACGGATCGGATTGGAATTTTCGGCGTGATAAAGTGTGATAAATTATTAACCTTTTGCTAAAAATGTGGAAAATTACGCCCTATCAAACCAATTCGCTTCGAGCAGGGGAAACTCCCCCTCTGCTATGTTATTAATTAATTTAATAAAGATAAAATTATCATTGTAATTAATATTGTTGTAAATAAAATCATCAGCGATATATAAAAGTTGTATAAATATTTATACATCAATTGCATTATTTACTGCCAAAAATTGTGAAACATTGTTTAACCCTTTGACTGCGGGGCGTCTTATCGTGCCACCCCTTTTTTGAGATAAGTCGGTATAGAAGAATGTATTTCATATTTTTTTTATATATTTAAAAATACTGTTGGTTTTCATTTTATTGGAATTTAAAGATGGAAGAAGAAAGGAGATTATAAAACCCGAAATCATCCACGACTACAAGTATATGGTAAGTGTTGACACATCGGATCAATTATTATATACCTATCTGGATGTAAGAGGAACTTTGAAATATTGGAAAAAGGTAGTTTTCCAGGGTTTTGGAAAGATGATATTGAATTCGTACATCTTATATAAAGAAAACACCCAAGAAAAAATAATGTCACGATTGCAATATACATCTTCAATAATCGAGACGATAGAGAATGCACGGGACCTCAAGTAACTCCAACGCCTGGTGGTTGAACTTCGAGTGAAATTTTGAGAAAACTTCCCAATCGACAACTGAGAAAATGTGTATAGTAAACTAGGGGGTCCAATTAAAAGAATTGTGAAAAAGTATTGAAAATAAATAAAATATTTTTTTATCCGTTGTCAGAAATACGAACACGGCGCAATTGTCGGGATCGATTCGTACAGCGCAGAATTGTCGCTTCACCCGCGATTGTATGTTACGTGTTATATAAAATGTATGAAAAATGTTCAAACGTAATGCAATTAGCGCATATTTAGATTGATTATTGCAATGCCAAATTTTTTAATAAACTTTAAAAAAAATATATCGTGTTACCGTGTTAATCGAGGGAACGAGGGACACATATTATACACATATGCATCGTTGCGTGATTGCATAAGATTGGCTCGACGATTAATCATTTCATTACGCTTTGTGGATAAAAAAAATTGTAATGTATCAGTCATTATGCAAATTATGCAACGCAAAATTAACATGTGAAAATGTTATAACAGGCGTGATTTTCATAATTGATCACGCCATTATAGACCATATATTTAAAAAAAAAATGGTTAAACGCGCTTAACATCGAAATGAATATCAATTGCGAAAATATATCAAAGACCGACAGTGTTCGATAAGTCGACAGACAGCGAGGAGATTAGATGTTAATCTTACCCGGATCACTCAATTTAAGACGTTGCGAATATTATTCAGAATTTATTGAAACTTATGGATGGAAAATTTCAAGAAAACATTATTATATTTGCTTTAAATATATACAGTAATATCACGTAAATTTTCAGCATTTCATTGCTTTTAAGACATCCATTTGCGAAAAATACAGTTTAAAAAAACATATTTTCCTAAAAATGATTTATTACGTGACATATATAGGTATAATTTATCAATGATGATATATTAATCATAATTAATTTTGTATCCATCTTTATTTTGGCCGTTTTATTCGCATTCTGGAATACATTTCAAGAAGAAATATATGAAATATATAATTTTTCGAGAAATCCTCAAGGAGGAGAGCAAAAAAAATACATTAATCAAATCGGCGACATTTGTAATAAAAGGGCCCTACGCTAAAAGTTCCTTAGACTCCCTGAAAACATCCGCCAACCGTTCCGGTCCATTAGTTAACCTCCGTGGGAAGTGGGGTAAGAATGAGACCGTCCCGCCCGCCATAGGGTTAAAAGAGATAACCTGAAACAATGAAACGATTCAAAACTCGAAACGCAAAACAAAACGATCCACTTTTAATTACTAATTAAGCGAAAACTTTTTCAAAGGGATTGAGAAGGGAATCAAATTAACATTTTAATTGTGATTGTGTGAAATTATCCCGTAAAAAAATATTTCCAACCGTAAATAATTAAAACATTGATCATTCATCTACAAACGATGCTCTTGTGATTAAATGAAAAAAAAATACCATAAACAATAAAAAATATAAGGTAATTTTTTAACTTTATGAAGAAAATTATTATGATTTATTAGATTAAAGTAATTATCTGCATTAACAAATAGGCAAACTTAATACAAATATAATTATACCAGAAAAAAATAAAATATTTTTCATAGATCTTAAATTCAATATATTAGGGTTTTTAGGTTTTTAATTTTATAAATGCGCGCCAGAGTAAAAATGACTCAGGGATAAAATTTAGGACCTGAATTGGAAGGTTTTACTATACCCTTCTTATTTTCTAGACATTGCACTGGCGGATTGCCAATGAAATATAACGTGAACGAAAAAAAAACAAAAAGCGAAAAGAAACAATGCATTTGAATTAAAAGTGACATTTTACTAAAGGCAAGAATTTACAAACGTTGGAAAACAATTGTAGACAAGGTAATAAATTACATTTTATCATCATCATCATTTGCCAATCATGAGATATTCACTAGCTGAGCGTATGGGCCTTACCAGACTTTCGAATGGTAGTTGAATTTTTAGGGTTTTTTTATTTGATCTATTAATTTTTATACAAGGGTCTTGAGTCTGAATTCCTGACTATAAAAAATGATAAAAATGTAATCCCTTTTTATTTTTTATGTGCATTCATTTTTATTAGTATACCTATACAAGTTTGATCTTATCTTTGCAATATAATCAATGTTTATTTTTAATGTACGACATATCATAATCATTTGCCAGCCACGAGACACTCACCAGCTGAGCTTAAGAACCTTACTAAAAGCCTTGCCTAAGAAACCTAAGTCTAGCAGGTGACGTGACGGCTCTCTTTTGTGTCCATACCACATTTTACCTCTCTTGACCAATGCTAGCATTGGACTTGTGGTATCTGATTTTACCCTCCCGACTGTGTCCAGGCAAGTAAAAGAGGGTTTGCCTTGGTATTCGTTCTCATATTCTCTAGTCGTTATCTGCTTATAACAAGTCACAAGTGAAAAATCATGATTATTATTAACCTCGTCGCATAATAGCAACCATTTCATCATTGAAGAGAGCTCCCGAAAGAGAGGGTCGCATAGAAAAAAGGAAGAGGAGTTTTTATCGGTCAAAAGTTTTGGGGGTCTTTCTTCCCAGGTCATTCTGGTCCTGTGGTGAGAAATCCGTTATACCAGACCAGATATATATAGTAACGACTATAAGCAGATAACGTTTTAGAGAAAAGAACAAACGAATACCGAGACAAACCCCCTCCTACTTGCCTGGACACAGTCGAGAGGTAAAATCCGATACCAACATGGTAGAAAATGTACGTCCAATGCCAGCAATGGCCAGGAGAGAGAAACTCTTTACAAAAAACTGGGAGCCCTCACGTCACGTGTGAGATTCAGGTTCCTTTGGCCTCGACTACCATGCGAGAGTTTGGTAAGACCCATGCCCTTAGCGAGTGAGAGCCTTGTGGCTGGCAAATGATGATGATGATGGCATACATGTATATATTTTTTCAGAGGTGCATCATTTCAGTCAAGAAATTATCAAAGTTATAAATAAAATTATCTGTATTAGAGATTAAAAACGTCACAAATATTCTTCATAATAATGTATTTTATTCTGGCATCCATATTATATTTAACAATACTAACATAGAAAAATATTATATGTATTTAAAAATCTATGCCTCCTATTAAACGAGTAATATTCAGAATTTCTCTTGTTTCAGCATCATTACCATTCAAAACGACCTCAGTCACAATGGTACTCACATAACATATTTAGGTACGTTGATTTTCCTAATTTCCCGAGTCGCTATTACGGTTCACATCTAACATTTTTTTATACGAATATTATGATTTTAGAGTAACAGTAAAATTGTATAACGATTTTTAAAATGTCTATATAAGCCGATTCACGATTTGTATATAATTCATATGAGATTACCAAAAAATAAGGACTCTCTCTTAATATCCGAATCGTGACAGAGGCCAAACGCTTCCGCTCACAAACAAATAGCCGCATTATCTCCGGCCGCGTACAAGTGAAACCGTGCAAATAAAGTACTTAGAATTAAAAAAAAAATAAAAAACATTCCATGGTGTTAATTCAAATATTATTTCAATGGCCGTCGTCCGGTGTAATTTTCATTACAAAAGGCCAACGGATACAATCAGCATTATTTTTCATAACAACGTGATGATGAAAAAACATCAAAATATTTATGTCGCATATAATGCATGAATGCAAAATAATTGCTTATTTTTTTTTTAATAAATAAAATTATCTTAAATATTCTCGTTTTATTTCGTTCAATTAATCGCGGAGGTTATTCGCATCCAAAAAGTTATTAAATCCCAACAAACGAAATTTTTTTTTGGCCCACCTTCTTCATCCCCATAGCATTAATTTATGTTAATAGACGTCTGTGAAAAATGACGTGGCGATAACGACGCCGCCGAGCGTTATCCTAGAATATTGTTTAATTTAAAAATTTAAAAGAGCCCTTTGTCTCCGACGGGGCGGGGGTTCCCGAAGATGACGACATGGTCCGACTGAGCCTTATTGTGGCCGTTTTTTGAAAATTTATTCATTTTCGCCAAAATGTAATCTGGTCTCTTATCACGCGTCGGAAGGCCCCGGCCCCGACGCAAAGTTTGACAGTATCGTTTATTAAAAAGTTTTTAACCGAAGACTTTTTTTTTCTTCTCTCAAATTCATCGTTTTCCCATCTCATGGCAATTCCCGGAAGTGGGTTAAAAAAAATCTATTGAATTTTAAATAGGGTGAGCCTACGCGGAAACTTTCGATATTGGACCGAGCGTTAAGCGATGTTTTTCCGCCGTCGGTATTTATGTCTGAATTTTATTAGGCAGACGCCATGGATTTAGTCAAATATAAAAGAAACATGGAGATCATCTGGCAAAGCTACATAGCTAATACGAAGCCATAAAAAGTTAATTTATTTCAGTAGAAAAAAAATTGTCGCGTAAAAGTTTTTTTTAACATCCGACACGTGATTTTCAGGTCCATTCACACACATAAAAATATCGATACAATACAATATCATAGTATAGCATATAGAAAAATATATTTTAAAAAAAGTAGTATTAAAATCATTATATTAATAAAAATATTTATGTAGGTAGTTTGGCGCTGAATAAATAATTATAAATAAATTTCAATCCAATTGAAATTATAATAAAATTAACCAGTGTCGTGGTTTGACACTCGAGGGAATATTAGTATGAGAGACTCTACCTTCCATGTTAATTATTACCAATACTTAATTATTTTAAAATCTTCACAATTTTTAAACAAATCGACAATAAACCTATTTATGC